>VXBT01005514.1:779469-813124 GCA_013400235.1 Oriolus oriolus
ACAAGCATGCCAGTCCTTGTAAAGGAAAACTGGTTCAAGTTTCACGCTGAATGCTTTAAGCACTACATTACTTCCTGAAGAACCTGATAGGATAAATTGGTCTCTAAAGGGACCATTTACAGAAACTATGAAAGCACCAGTTCTCACAAAGCTGAGAGAAATGCTCCTGTTGGAGTTTTTGCAAGGACATGTTACCATTAACATAGCTGGACATGACTCTGAGAGGCCAACAGTTCAGCATGACATTTTTTCCAAGTCATAGGAGTTTTTACTTTGAAGATCATTAAATGACTCAGTTGTCTTCTAGATTATCCACTCCTTAGTTTAGTCTTAAAGCTAACTGTTTCCTAATTTTCCACTTAATTAGTTTGCAGTAATGTGAAACACTGATTTTATTTTCTTCAAGTATCAAGGGCAGAAACATCTGCTGAACAGAAGTTTCTTCTTTTTAATGCCATAACCGATCGAAAACTGCTATCCATCTTGGAAATATTAGAAATAAACTTTCAAGCACTTGCCCCTGGAGGGTTTTTAAAAGCCTGGTCTTGCACATCTGCTAGCCTCACAGCTCTTTCTTTGTGTCTGCTTCTTGTTCCTGCTCAATTCTTCTGTTGCCGTGGGAGCTGTTTTTCCCTCTCCCTCTTTCTCTATTCACTGCTTTCCAGAAACTTCTCCCAGATGTACTTCCTTGATGCCTCATATATAAATTACTGTACCTTCCCTGCAGAGAAATCTGTATGATCCAAGGAATCAAAATAGACAGCTCTTTTCCCTGTTGGTTAGCCATACATTTTTAACAAAACAGAACATATAATAGATGTACTATAAGTGATAAACAGACAAACAAAAGTGCATCAGCATTAATATCTAATAAGGATGCCTTTAAGAAGTAAGAGAATGCCTAAAGAGAAAAAGCTTGCACGCTAGAAAGAAGGCTACTCAGCTTTGTTAGCTAGAACTTGCAACAGCTAGCATGAAAGACTGTTTATACTCAATTAAAAAAAAGAAGTCTCTGAATTATACTTTTAATGCATATCTCTGGGTTCAGTGTGAGATTATCAAGATTTGGTTGGACTGTTTCTTCAGGATCAGAGCCCATGTACTTATAGGTGTAATTGAAGCAAAATGCTGGTACACATTTCTTCCAAGATAGGCACCCTGAGAAATCTCCCATTGCCTAAGGTACGCAGCTGCCAAACTTCAGACTATGGGAAGTACAGCTGAAACAATTTTTACTCTTAGATCCTTTGTACCAACTACTACTATTATAGCTACCCTCCATCTTGAGAAAGGCAAGAGAAAAAATATTACATTGGTTTTTACCTGGCCTATTATCACAGAGAGAAGTTGTAGTGCTTTTCACGCTCTGCCATGGCACATGTCGTTTCCATGTACAAATCCTGCCCAATGAAAACTTGTTCAAAGATTTAAAGGATTTGATACAGATTACTAACATTGCCTCATACATTTTGCTAAGATGGAACCAGGAAGAAATGCATATTCTACTTCAACATTTCACATTCTTGTCAATATTTCTTTTGTCCCTCAGAAAAACTTTGAGATAGTTTGAAAGACTCCTCTCATGGAAAATCATCCTTAGGCAGTGTTCAGGCTCATTCTTCAACTCTGATGCCAGCTCTATCTCTCCTGCCTCCAATTATTAAAAAAAAAAATAAATTCATATGGCAGTTCATTTGCCTTTAGGACCCACAAAGTCCACACAGACATTACTGACAGCAAGAATGAGAAATGTGTTCATAAAGCTTCTTCAGCCTTAGTTTCCATCAAATTTTGATGGAATTCAGATTCTGAGTGAATATTAAAGAAAGATGTTTTTGTATAAGTTTCCAAGCTCTCACATTTCACTGCTCTGATTAGCCACTCTTAGTATCTTTACTTGTGGACTGAAAGTGTATTTGTAATGCATTATACTGAAGAATAAGGATCTTGATATGTATACTCTCATTTAGAGCTCAGGGGCAGGTCCATTAAAAAAAAAGAAAGAAATTCAATGTCTAAGAGTGGGCATAATAGTCTAAGAAAAAAGGATTCTGCAATATCTATGCTTAGATCTCAGCATAACATAAATTCATCCTGAAAGCTATTTTATTACACTGTGTTCAATTTTTTTTATAACTTACTCTCCACATTAATTATTCAGCAAACCTTTGCAGGGTGAAGAACTGTTTATAAAAGTGTAACCCATGGGTACAATTCCACTACCTGGTTCAGCACCACAGGCTCTCTGAGGGAATGCAAATCATTTAATTGGGCTGGAATTTTTTTTTGTTTCCAACCAAAACTTGTTTTACATGTCAGGGGATATACTGTGATGCAACTTGTACTAGTCAGGGTTTTTTTTTAAATGTTTTTATGGTAGAGAGTCTATCTAAGTTTTAAAGTCTAGCCTATTCTGTAAAACTGAACTTTGCTATGCTGACTTGACCTTTTTGAGATTTTTGCCGTTACTCACAGGGTCATGCAATTGTAAAGAACAGAGGTGGTTGTCCAAATCCACGGAATGCTGAAAAGGTCAGAGTAGCAACGCAGTCCTCACTGTTTCTCCAGGTATAAGATGTTGGAACTGTAGCCACATAACACTCATGGCTAGACAAAATAAGCCTGGAAAATGGTCTAATGGTCTCTCGGGTTTGATGGTGAGACTGATGACAATGCTAAATCCTAAAAATGCTGCTATTCTGAAAATATTTTGATTAATATTTTTAACTCCTGCCTTATCAAATTAAGGTTATAAGTAATGTTTCACTATAGATATTTTGGCCTTTTATATAGTTTTCCCACAGCTGAATCAAGCATTACATGCTTCCCAGATGATGGTTATGTCTTGCATTCTGTATTGTGCAAGACCTGTTGAAAGAATCTTATTCTTCTTTAATCTATGACGCTACCTTAAAATTAGAATTATGATTTTGGGTTTTAATTTTTTCTCCTCCACATTACAACAAGCATTCCCATCCTTAGAAAGCTTTATTTTAAAAATTCAATATTCCTGCAGCCTTATGTGTTACTATTGACTAGTATACAGCAAGTAGAGTCATTATGTTACATATTTGATATTCCATGGTCTTGTATATAATGGCATATGACCCTCATTTGCCACATAAATAACATCAGATGAACTGCATAACATTTTCAGTGCTTCATTTGTACATGAATGGTTTATTTCAATTTCTACAAAATTTTCCCAAAATCCTGAAAGGGGCAAAGAAACCCCACACCTTATAAATCAAACCAAAAATTTGCTCTTAGTTCAATTAGAATTTCAATAGCCTTATCATAATACAACAGCTGATACAAATCTCAGTACAATAATATGAACACAGTCTAAATTTATATAGAAAAGCCTCGAAAATTATATAGGTATGTTTTAGGTACAGGTTTTAGCTCCTTTTCTCCAGTATCGTGACTGCCTTTCCATTGTCCCTCTGGGTCCTAAGTTTCACAACATCTGTCTTTCCCAAGAATAGGGGTGATGGCAGGGTTAAAATAAGTCATCATTGTCCCAAGTCCTCTACCCGAAGGTATGCGATGTTCGCAATGAGACTTTCCTCCTCTTCAGTTTTGCATTTGTTTGGATTTATTTCTTATGTTATCTGATATATTCTGCTTCCTTCTCTGACTTCCAGCTAAAGTTCAAAAGCTCTGTGTAATAGTGTGTCCTGACTAATACAACTTCTCACTGTTTGCTATGCAACCTAAAGCAGGCCTTATCACATGAGGTATCTACAGACCTAAGCTGAAGCAGGCAAGGTGGAAGTACCTTGATTGTCACTAGCACTAAAGCAACTTAAAACTGGCTCTGGACAACACAGACCTCATTACGTCCTGCAACTTTGCTCTGTCAGGTCAGTACAAACCCTGTGACCTTTTACTAGGAATGATAGAATGGTAAAAGTTGTGTCTGTGGATTTTAGTAAATATGCACAGGTTTATTTTAATTGTTTTTTTAAGAAACAAAAGAGATATAAATCCATCTGAACTTTCACCAGAAGGAAAGGATTTATCTGTTGTACAATTAGACTTAATAAAAAAGAAGATAGCTCCCCTTTCAATCCCCAGGACAGTTAAACTTTCACCCTCCCTCTTTGCACAAGGTATGTGTGTGGCTATGATGTGGATCTCCTCTGATATTATAATTCGGTGACAAGAGATTTATAGTTTATTAGAAAACTGGGTGATACTTTTTCTGTGCCTGGTGGAGGAGTAGCATCAACTATCTCAAAACCTTCATTAGTAAAATTATTCCAAAGCCTTCTTTTCTACTGAAGGTCAGAGGCAGATTCACAGAATGAATTGACAGCACCCACCACTTTTCCCAGCAACCAGGCTTTTAAGGAACTCTCTCGGGGTAAGACTCAAAAGTTCTTTTTTTCCCCTTGACTTTCTTGTTGTGTTATTTTTAGCTGTACAGTAGGTACTCACTGTCATTCATTCAATCAAGACTGTTTTAATATATTGATAGACTTCTACTCCTTTTGCTGGGAAAGTTTAGTGAATCTGCCAAGACCAGTATCAGCACTGTGATGGTTTTGAGATTTTTTAAATTTTCCTGCTTAATGCAATTGAGGGTTGCTCAATATTCACAGTCTAAATTCAGTTACTGCAAGCTGAAGAAACTTAAGGAAAGTAAACAGAGAAAAAATAGTATAGGTGAGATTAAAAAACCTCTTTCTCAATATAGAAACAGTTGGATACTTTATAGAGTATTGTTAATCATACATTAATTTCAAAATTGTGGAAAGGTCTCATGTTCTTTTGAACAACATATGAGATGAGACTTATGCAAGGAATATAAATTGACTTCTTTGCAAGTGAAAGCTGAATAGCTAAAGTTTCCATTAAAATAATTTGGGCACTTATAATTTTAAAGTCTAATTATTTTTAAGTTGAAATATCTGGCAAAATGAACAAAAGAGCAAGCAAAAAAAAAATCAAGCTATTGTTTCAGTTTGACAAAATGAGAGTGCTAAACTAGTTAGAAATAGACATATGACATTTTTGCCCCAACACACAGCTACACAAGCTATTGTGCAAAATAATGTTTTGAGAGTGAGCACAGAAGTTTTCAAAAAGGTGCCAAAAAGGAATTCTCAGAGAACTCTAATTATGGGAATATTATAGGCAGGAGGGAGAAAACCCCAAAATATTGCAGAGAACTTCAGTCTCAATTATTTTTATGAAATGTGTATTTGGATATATTTTACTCTTCCTCTTGGGGCTTTTCTCAAAGCTCTGTCAGCACATGGTATGACTTGCCTCAAGAATATTTCATCTCAGCTGTCATCTTGATCTTAGTACTTACATATATAGAAAAGAGTTATGGTTTTGGTACCAGTGAAACTTGGTGGCATGAATCCCACAGCTGGAGTACTGGGATGGAGGGGTAGGCAGGGCTGGTGAGTTAGAGGTGTCATACTACATGTAAGGGAGAGGTTTGACTGTAGAGCTCTTACAATTAGCATCGAAGTGGTTGAGAGCCTCTGGGTAGGTATTAGGTGGATGGAGAACAAAGGAGGTGTAGTAGGAGATGTTTAATACTGATCACCCAGCCAGGAGGTAAGCACTGATGAGTTGCTTATAGGCAGTTAGGAGAAATTTCAGCGTCAGTAGCCTTTGTCCTTATGTGAAATTTCAACTTTCCACACATAACTGGAAATAACACACTACTGTGACAAACAGGTCTTGGAAACATTTCAAGTTTGTAGGAGATAATTTCTTGTCTCAGGTAATTGAGGTACCAGCTAGAAAAATGCCCTCCTAGATTTGCTGCCTGTGAATAAAGAGGTATGTGATGGTATGTGTCTGTCTTGGCCACAGTGATCATGAAATTCTTGAGTCTAAAACTTTCAGTGTAATGAGAAAAAAGGACAAAAGAGTTGCTATCCTGGACTTCATGAGAGCAAACCTTAAGCTACTCAGAGAGTTATGTAGCAGAGTACTCTGGGAATCTGCATTTGAGGGCTTAGCAGTTCACAAATATTGGTCAGTGTCAAAGAACTACTTTTAAGAAGCACATGAGCAGGCAATTCCCCTGTGTTCTAAGCAAGTAGGAAAGAAGATGAGCTTCACTGAATGTGGAGATCAAGAGTAAAAGAAATTGTATGATCTCTGGAAGCAAGGTCAGACTTTGCAGCAACAGGACAGAGCTGTGCTTCACATATGCAGACAGAAGAAAAAAACAGCTAAAGTTCAATTACAGTCAAAACTGGCTATTTTTTTCTTCAAAAAGCAACAAGGGCTTTTTAAACTACATTAATACTCTCTATTAAAAAAAAAAAACAACTCAGAAAAATCATTTTAGCTCTTTCCGTGTCCCAGGGATATGCTCATATTTATTAATGTCTCGGTTAGCTGAATAGACACAGGATATGTTCTTTTTTAGCAGTCAGTATTATCCACAGAATTTTAGAGAAAGGAAAATGTGTTTTTAATTTAAGACTTTGGTCTTCTTCACTCATGGCAACAACATGGAGGAGGGATGGCTAAACATATTCTTGTCCTCTCTTATGATATTGCAATTATTTTAAATCTTACAGCCATTGCCTTCTGATTGCAAAATTAAACATGCTTTTGAGTACATGTGCTGTAATTAAGCTATTCTCAAATTCACTAATAAAAAAGTATCTGAGGGGAGATTCCAGTACTCAGTGCTCAGACTGTAGTATTGAGATTATCAAAGAAAAAAATTATTGTCTTGCTGTAATATTTAGATGTTTTTCACAAATTAAAGCAAAGGATAGCTCTCCTTAGAAAATTAACTTGAAGTGAGCTTTATAAGAAACTCTGTTTTTCACAAACTTTGCATCGTTTGTTGCAAAAATCACAAATGCAGGAATCAATGCATGGCCTGCTGTATTTGATTATAGTTTTTTTCCTATACTGAATGATGGAATCCTTAAGGGAACTACTTTCTGTATGTGTCTAAAATCTATATTTATGTCTCTGTTTTTATTCAGAAATATATACTGCTTCTTGCTCTCTGCTTTGTGTTGATTTTCTTTTTTTTGAGCACGTAGTTTTGTGAGAACTTATGTTCAAAATTTGTGGAGTCTTCAGAATTTTCAGTAGATAAGTGGTTTTGAAGTATCTGCTAATAACAGGTGACTTACACCGTGAGGGAAAAGGAAATGGTTGAGAAATTAATTTTCTGCATTACAAAAGGGTGATGACTTCCTGTATTTAAGCAATGGCTGGAATTTTTAACATGCGTGAAAGGTCTGGGTAACAAATCAACAAAAGTACTTCTGCCTACAACCTTTTTTTCTAGATGTGTGTGCTCTACTACAGTTCAGACCTTGATGGTATTACAAGCTTCTCATATTTCTTTATTTTAAATAGAAACACTTAATTTTCTGTACCTCTTATACAGAATTCTGTTTGTATCACAGAAATTCCAAACTAATAAGTCTTTTGCACTTTTCTTCTGGGTCTGATTCACATCTCTAATTAACAACAAGAAAAGAAAGCTTAACCAACTTAACTATCTGTTTTTATTATTTTTTTCCTAAATAATATCATTACAATGATGTTGTGAAAGACTTGGCAAAGTGTAAAATTATGAAGACACTGATACAATCCAAAGAAATAAACAAAAACTTTCAAGAAATTGCTAGACAGATTTGCATTTTTGGGGTGAAAATTTTTCATGGTGGAATGAAAAAGACTTAACTTGAAATAGAAGCAATTAATTTCATAGTATGCCATTGAGACTGTCAGAGTAGTATTCACTGGTATTTATGAGACAAAACTGGGAAAGAGAACAAAACAGAGAAATAAGGTTGAATGAGAATTTTTTTTCCATCAAGTTAATTCAGCATAATGATTTTGTTGGACTTGTAATTAGCAGCAGTTTTGTTTGACCTGAGCAAACTTTTTCAGTCAACTACAGAACTAAATAAGTAATTATTACCAAGTAAAGCCTTGCTCTACTGAAAAACATCCTTCTCTTTTAATCCCTCTTGGAAATACTTCATCGGAAATATATTTTGTTTCTTCTGCTGTAATATCTCCTGATTCTCTCTGGTGCTGCTCTACCAGTATATAATTCGTCTTCCATACCTGAACTCTATTAGGTACAGAGTATGTCTCTAGTTGTAAAACACTGTACGAATTTATGATGCTCTATCAATGATTTATAGCAATAATACAGCTGAATAAATAGAGATGACTTTTTTGAGATTGAAAAATGCTGCTGCTTTATTAAAGAACAAAATTAAAAATAAACATTCTGGTGTAACTGCACCGACTTTGGAGACAGTTTGTAGGAAGGTCAACAGTGTTTGTCTGTCTTGCCATTTTGAAGAACACTGCACTTCCCCCTCATTCTCTTTATGCTTGTTTCAACATGGTCATCTGTTCTGTTATCCTCTTTCCAAGCTTTGTACAAATACGACTTTTGTTCCTGACAGGCCATTATAAGCTCTGACTTTAAAGCAAAGTAGAGAGAAATATGAGCAAAAGAGAAGGCGGAAAATTGTTGGAAACAAAGTTGGAGTGAAATCTCTGTATAATAGTAGATATTACTAAGTCGCAACACTTTTTTTCTCTTTTACAACAAGACTCCCTTTTTTTTTTGTAAGAGTCCAACACTCCTGTTTAATAGCTCCTGCCTCTTTCAGCTTCTGTGATGATGACTCACAGAGGGAATTAACCCAGCACTGCCAAGCCCACCACTAAACCCTATTGCTCTCTATAACTACCTGAAAAAAGTTTGTAGTCACGTGGGTGTCAGTCTCTTCTCCCAAGTAACATGTGACAGGAGAAGACAAAATGGCCTCAAGTTGCATCAGAAGAGGCTTAGATATTGGGAAAAATTACTAATGGAAAGTGTTGTTGAGCATTGAAACAGACTGCCCAGGGAATGGTGGAGCCATGGTGGAGCCACCATCCATGGAAGTATACGAAAAACATGTGAACATGACACTTGAGGACCTGGTTTAGTGCTGAACATGCTGGGTTGACGGTTGGACTTGATCTTACAAGCCTTTTCCAACCTTAACAATGCTATGAATAATTTCTATGATACATTTACCTGAATTTCTCCAGACCATATTTGTCAGATTTCTCTGTCAAGGCAATTATTCTTTCTGAGGGAAAATCTTGGCACAGCTGAAAAGTAGTTTAGAGCAGAGAACAGGATCAAGCGTCTTTAAAGTAAAAGGAGGTTATCCTAAGCAGTGCACAGGAACTTTGGCTGGGACATATAATTTTTAATATATTAAATATTATTAGGAAAAGGAGAGATTACTGAGGTGATTTTGAGAAAAACATTACGCTAATTAAGGTGGTGAAAAAAGGGTTAATTGTTAAGAATCCCAAAAGGTCATTAAGAGACTGTGTGATTGGACAGTAAAATGGCAAGTGATATTTTGTATTGATGAATGTCAGCAAATGCACATGAGGGGGGAATATTCCTAATTCATTTATAAAATTATTTTCTCTGAGTTGATAATTCTCACTCAAGAGTGAGATCTAGGGCTATAATAGAAAGGCCTGTTATACAAGGATAATAATCAGCAGCAATTAAAAATTCAAAATGTATGTTTGAAGTTACTGGGAAATGAACATAGAATAAACCTAAAGGATATGGTTACACTACTGTAAAAGTTCAAATTTTGAATGCGCATTAATTACAGCAGATAGTTTTGTTTCTCTAAGTCAAAACAGGTCTAGAAGGCTGGAGAGAACAAAGAGATTTAACAACTGTGAATCTACAGTACCTTGGAGCTCATGCTGTTTAGTTTAGCATTGATGGCAGTGATCCTTGATCAGGTTTAAGGGAAACCTGAAACAAAATGAGCATCATCTTTCTTCTCCATCCTTTCTCATTCATTGTTGATTTTTCTATAGTCCTGTCCCCTTTCACAAAAATAAGAGTGTGACCTCATCAGGTTCCCATAGAGACTACCTTCATTTCAAGACAACGGGCTTCTTTTGTGTCCATCAGATATCTTTCCAACTGCTTCTAGAGGATGAAGGTATGTCTCATGTCTGTTCTACATCCTTTTATCTTGCAAATTTTTCTGCTCTCACATGTTTTTCTGTATCCTGTTTGTGAAATTATACCACAAACCTCTATTTAACCCTTTACTATTATTTATTGTGTATAAGCTTCTGTTTAACTTTGTTACAAAATATTATACGCTGTCACTGTTTAACTATTTCAGTATGCTATTTTATGTCTTTAAAAAAAAGCAAATATTGATTACATACTGCTTAGTACACTTTGAATTTATGGTTATAAAAAGCCCTTACACTGGCTGTACAAGTAACTCCCGAATTCCTGAACTAGAACATTGTCCTGTACAAGAAAAGAGCCTGGTAAATCTTGTGACTGAATAACTCATACAAGGTGGGACACTAATCCACAAGTAAGACAGAAGAAGCCCCAAAGGAAGAGAACAAAGAGTTGATGCAATCCTTACCAGCTATGATAGCTCAGGATATTCAGCACTGAGATGCCTGATAAAAATTTTTTTCTCTTTCATCTTTCATACTGCTGGGTTGAAACTACAGCTTCAGGTGAAAAATTAAACTGCAATTATTTTATTATTTGAATGTGCAAGAGGCTTGATAAGTGTTGAGAGAATTAGCTCATAGCAACTGTAAGTGTAAGGCCCTATTTGATCATCTTTTGTTCACTTTTTTTTGTAGTTTGAAAGGCTGAAGGAATTGAATGTTTTTCCCCCACAAAAGCCTGCATTACACCTCAGTTTGGGCAATCCTTGTATTCTCAGCAAAATTTTTGATCAAACTTAATGTGACAAAGTAATGGGACGAGAAATTTAATCTATTTGTAAATGCCTGTCCACAAGCTGCATGTACTGATGCACTTCCCAAGACTTGTGCTAAACATAAAATAGATACCTATCTCAAATGAAGTAAACTGTTTTAATTGATAGAGGAATTTTTGGAGGACAAAACCACATTTGTCAAAAAGATACATAATAGCAAGTTTTGATTTTCTCAGTTGCCAGGTGTGAGTCAGTAGTTTATATTTCTCACCATACTCTTGATAAACAGGCTATAAGAAGGGTATTTAACCATTGGCTCTCTTATGAACTTCTATTGTGATAACATGGACTGGAAGCAATGTGGTAAAAGGTGTTGAATATAACATGCTCATAAGAACATGATTTTTAGTACAAGGATGTTCTTTGAATTAATGAGATAAAAAACAGATTGAATTCTAATGTACTGATTAACAAAGGAATATACCGGATGCCATGTTTAGCAACTGTTATTAAGTTTGATAATTTAAAAATATGTCATATGTTAAAACTGAGATGGCTCACTGATTAATTTTTATTCATCAGTCAAAAAATCAATTCTGCTTATTTTGATGGTTCTGTACTCAGAATTATTATAAAACAGTAAAAGCTTTCCATTATATTTCACAATATGAGCTGGCAGATAGTTTTTGTGCAACAGTTAATAGTTGCAGACTTAGGTGTTCAAAGGGGTTGGCTCTACACCCAAGTCCAGAATGTATTTCAGGTTGAGAGTCAAAAACTGGGGTTAAATGTGAGAAAGACACATCAGGCTGATGTTTCTACCACTTTCTTTAATCACCATTTATTATTTCTTTAGGCAGCTCACTAACTCTGGGATGCAGAGATAGAGCTCTCTGTACCTCTTTAGGCGACGGAGCAGGTGAAACTGGACCAATGATATTGAGTGTCTTCTAAAACATGGCTGTAGCAAACAGAGTTAAGAGAAGCTTAACTTTTTTCAGTGAGTTATTCATCTCTTCTGAAAATTAGCAGCAGAAATCTGGAGGTGCTTCCATTCCTTGCTTCCTAACCTGGCAAGTTTTTGCGTGGCTAATTGGATCGTGACAGAGGCATTTGGATATCATTCCTCAGTCTATCTACCTGTGCCCTAAGTCAGAAAGATAAGATGTCTGAGTACAACAGAACAGCTTATTACTCTTGGTTGACCGAAAAGAAATTAAGATGTTCCACAGATGATGATTCTATTGAATAATTTATGGACTCCCATGCTGGGTAAGATTACTTATTAAATGTCGTAGTTTGAACCTGAGTTGAGTGACAAAGTTTTGGGCCAATCACTTCCTGCAATTTTGCATATAAAAAGCAGCACAGGTGCAGGAAATTTGGGCTTCTTCTTCCGTTTTTTTTGCTGGAGGGGTGGAGGAGCTGGCCCAACCGGGCCCCCGCCGGGCCGGGCTGGGCCAGAGCCCCTGCGCCCCCTCCCCAGTGCTGAGGCGCTGCAGGAGAACCCCCTCAGAACCGCAGGCAGCTCAGAGACACCAAAACTGCTGCATGGCCGAGACCACCCGGAGCAGTTTCTGCTTTAAAGAGCTGATGAGCCTCCCTCCCCCTTCCCACGGCCCCACGCAGACCTTGGCGGCAGCCGATACCCAGAGAAATCAAACCAGCTAGCAGCAGGAAGGAAATGAGGCTTCTCTCCAATGTAAAAGCCTGAAGAGAATGTCAGCTCTTCAAACATGGAGGCCTCAAGGTCAGAGAGAAAGAGAAACTGCGTCACGTGGGTCAGAGCTCAAGATGGACCGGGAAAGAGGGCGCAGCATGTTTTTCGCACGTAGCTTAAAAAGATTCCTTGCATGCCGTGGTAAAAGATTGTAATATCACAGACTGTTCTATATCTCTCTAAGACATGGGGGGAAGGAAATTCTATGTGCAGCCTGCAGAAAAAGAAATGTGACCATGCCAGGCCACCTGGGAGCTGTAAAAGACTTTTAAAAATTTTGTGGAGCCATTGCTTTTCAGGCTGGAATTTGCTTATCCTTAAAAAGAAATTACCCCATGTGTGACTGTGATGGCAGTGTGGGAAGACTGCAATATTCAAGAGAGAGAGAGATGTTACACAGGAGCAGATTATTTTTCTCCGGGTGGGATTCTGTTGCTGGTAGCAGTTTGGAAACCACGAAAGCAGAAAAGACCTCTTTTCCCTCCAATATGAAAGGGACTTTTAGGACTGTATCTGACCTGCATCATATGTTATTATCCTTTGTGCGAACTGAGTAAAGTGGGAGGTACTGGAGGGAGAAAAGGGAGGTTTTGCTTTAATTTCTTATTATTTCCTTTCACTTTTAATTCTGTTAGTAATAAATTTCTTTATATATTTTAAGGTTTGAGCCTGCTGTTGCCCTTCTTCTAATTCTTATCTCATAAAAGTTAGGAGATGTGAACAAAACCACAACATTAGAAAACAGGAATCCTTCGGGTGTGTTAATTTTCCATTTATCATCTCAGATGAATGAGAAATCATCGCTTCCCCTTTTTCAAGATTACAGGGAAAAGGCAAATTTAATCTTAGGAAGTGCTAGAAAGAAAGAGAATGAAACTGAGAGAACTATCACACTAGCGTTGACTTCACACTTAGCATGGCATGTGTAGTCTGGTTGAACCTTAAATGAAATTCGTAAAGGTTGTCAGAAAGTCAGCAAGAGTGATTAAATGTATGAAGTTGTTTACTATATGAAGAAATTTCTAAATATACTTGGTTTTAAATTACTTTGAAAGTCACTAAAGGGAGATAAATAGTGAAAAACAAAATGTATGAGCTATTCACTCTCCTTTCTAGTAAAGGAAATCGGTAAAATCAAATTAATCTACCAAGTAACAGATACAAAGCAGGTAAAATACACTGACCTGTAATTAAGCGGCTGAATTACTTGCCACAATTGTTGTGGATATCACATTTATTTACATGGGCCTGAAATAACTGGACAAATAAATTGATGGAAAAGAAATCCACAGAGACTTTTTTACCTGGAAATTCATGGTGACAAATACTTCAGACTGAGTTGCACGTTGCTGAAGACAGTTAATATATAGCACAGACAATGTTTGTGTGCTTTCTTTGTTCTCTTACCCTTTCACAAGTATCTGCATTTGGAACAGCTGGAAGTGGGATGCAGGTCATGTTGGCCTCTGATTTAAAGCATTACAACATTTCTTAGGTTCAGAAGATACGTTTGTATTATAATGACAGGTTCCTCTTCAGATGTAAGAAATTATTCTGTTCCAATACAGAAACACATTTGAAGAACAGAGTTTCTGCTAGCTTTTAATATTGTGGAACACTCTTGTGAAGGGGAATGAAAAAGCAGTCAAATGGGGGACCTTCAGGAGAAGAAAGATTAGCCAAAAAATGGAGAAACAGAGGAGAGAGTTCATGTCTAGTTTTAAGGTTCTGGGAATTCTAGAAGCTGTTTATGCAGTGCTCAGGAGGACAGAATTATAGGTTATGTTTATTAATAATTACTGAATCAGTTTCATCTAATGGTGAACCTCCTGCTACCTTAACATTGACTACCTGATTGAATTACGGAAGCATGCACCATGAGAATATACCTTAGATTAAAGTCTAAAGTGTCTTCAAAAGACAAGAGTTAAATTTTTAGTTATAGTCCTTTGTTTTCTTGTGAGAATCTTATACATAAATATTGAAATTGACCTTCTGAAGTGCTCTGCAAGCATTTATCAGCTAAATTATTTATAAGTCATTAAGAACCGGGATTTTTTTCCTGAAGAATAAACCAGATCAATCTCTGAAGACAGTTCTCTCTTAAAGAAAATTGTATTTCTGTTCCTGACAGAATATTTTAAAATTTTTCTCCAATGTCACATCCAGATTTTCAGCTTGAGATTTTAAAGAACAGCAAGGGGGTTTTTTTAGCTCTTGTAATCAACCATTGATATTTACTTCTATTTAACATTTTGTATAAGTAAAGACCAACTCCCTTCTCAAGGGAATCACATTTGAGAATCAGAGTTTAAATTCTCAGTTCTTCCCACTTGAAATCACGAATCTTTCACAGCTAGTGACAGAAGTGACAAATTCTTGGCTAGCACTGTAAACCACTCTCAGTGCAGAAGACACCGTTTCATATTTCACTGTCCTAGCTGCCTCCTTCCACAGACATCTTCCTTGCTTTAAGAGGTTAATAAAATTGTTGATATACTTAAATACAAAGAAGAGAACTCCAAGCAGAACTTACAGCCAGCTATTTGGCTCTGGAGTTGTTCCTTTGTTCTCTTTGGGAAAACGAAATGTCAAGATGTTTCTAGCAGCTCTGTAGGGGCAAGTTCTCTTCTGAGAAGCACCTGACGTCTAATCTTGTCTTCTTTGAAAGAAGCATTGATTTGCCTTGGAACATCCCTTATTATCTGATTGTGAAATCATCTTTGTAGGTTTCTACATTCCCTACTCTTGACAAGAGAAATACTCCAGCCATTAGTTTATGCCAGCACCTCCCCACTCCATCTCCTATACTGTTAACAATTTTTGTTAGACAGAGTTTCCAAACTGTCTCATGCAGAAGTGCTCATGCAGAAGCTACTTTTCTGTAGCTTTAGTTAAACTATCAATATCCATGAGCAGGAAGTGCCTATTCTAGCAGACAATGTGTTTCCTCACTTTTGGGTACACACAAGTGTCTGTATACTTAATTTCAGTACTGGAATTTCTTCTGTAACAGCTCCAGAATTTTCACTGTGTGTATGCAAATGGGAATAAACAGTTCAAAGAAACAGTAGAGTCTGACTAGAAACAAAGAAAAACAATATGTGGATGGCAGTATATAAGATGTGACATGTTGCATTTTGCTATGCCTCCTTTTTTAAGAAGTCACTAAAAAATTGATAAGGAACTTTACCCCAATATTTCTAAGAACAATTATCAGAGACATCATGTCTTAAATGTGTCATTCACTCAAGTGAAGAAAATGCATTTCAGAGTTAAATCAAGTTATCTGAGCCTTACCTTAAATGTGTTTCCTATCTGAAGCCTAGAAAAATAGCAACATTTCCTTAGAAAACTGTGTGTAGTAACACCTTGCTAGGACAACTTTTCTGAAAAGTGTGCTTTCCTTCATGCCCACATAATTACAGCTTTTCTGGTAATCGACTATCTTTGTCCTATTCCCAGGGTGAAATGTGTCGAGAAAAATGTTCTAAACTTGTTTTCATTCTCATCCCTTATCTGTTTACCAAGGAAATATATTTAGCTGTTTTCTTCTTCACATGGATACATCAAAAAAAATAGTCAGCAAGTTTAAAAGTTGCATTTCTTCAGCCTTCTTATCAAATATTAAGAAACCTGTTCTTTAATTTATGGTTCAACATCCATGAAGTGTTTTCATCAAGGCAAATTAAAACTTTGTTATCAATGGACAAAATTTCAAACAATTTCTTTTCACAGGATGAAGGAAAGAAAATAATTTTTAGTGTAAACAAGGTCTAAAAGGTCAACAGAGATATTGTGGAAAGGAATAATTTTGGCTCTTTTCTAACACTTCTTCTCATAAAAGGGCCTAAACATCTTTGTTTAGTAACTTTCAAGCATGTGAATGTACAATTGAAGGTTCACAGGAGTGATGCAATCTGATTTTAAAGGCTAATATATTGTTTTATCATTACTTATTTGTACTTATTCTTTGACTTACATATTATTGTTATAAAAAGATTAAAAAAAGACAAAAAAGGAGATAAAATACCCACATAATAATCCAATCAAACTGTCAGCTGTTTAGTATGGGTAGAAATTAATCACAAGTTGCTTGAAGCACAGCGAGTTTCAATGCTACTTTGAAGTCACAGGTTGCAGATTGAAGAAGCTGTTTCAAAATTTTTTTTCTAATGTTTCAAGCAGATAATTTATCTTGAATGTGTCTGTGTTTTCTTTTAGCAATCTCTTTAGTATATAGCTATTATTAAGCTGAAAAGTAATATACTACTATGCATAGTAATATGCTTTCCTTATCTCTTTGCAAATAATATGCTGTTGGTAGATATTTGTGTCTAGGAAATGGTCTACTGATGGAAATTTTTCAGAGAGCACAGAAGAGAACAGGTAAATATGCAAATATTCTTTATTCAAATATTTAAAACAAAATTGTAATAGAAAAGTATTGACATCAGAGATAAGTCAAAACACATTTAACCAGAGTTGTTAGATGAAAATCACATGCCATAAAATACAATTTTTTAACAACACTATTTTTCAGTATAGGTAGAAATCCACCATAAGTTTAAACTATAGCAATTTCTAGTGAAATCTTTTTGCTTATTTGTGTTAATGAATAACAACAGAAAACATGCATCCATGCATCTGGGAACTTCAGAAATAAACTAGTAGACATAACTGGAAGAAGGCCACAGACAAGAAAAGACATTTTGCCACATAAAAAACAACCTTGGAAGCAAAGAGTCTACTGCATATGAACCTATGTAATGTTTAAATGCTTTCTAAAAAGAATTATTAATTTCTGTTGAGTAATATCAGGCATTATTTTGCATAAGAACAATTGTGTGAAATTTAGGAAGTTGTTTTTCCTTATGGGTACTTTAAAATGAATGTAATAATGATTATACCAAATATTTTGTCATTGTTAGTGAAGTGATTCTAAGTTATTTCTCATGCAAATTCCTTTGTGTGAGACAACAGTTACTGCCTATTATAACAGAATAGCTGTGTCCTCTAGAGGACAGTTCACTGTTAACAGCTGCTAAACTCCTGAATATTGGTGCTTACATGATTTTCAGTAGTGTTGAAGGGGTTTTTTTTAATAAAATATGGTTAGTTCCTTCAACCTCCCTTTTTTTATCTGTTTCCATACCAGGTATTAAGCTGCAGTATTTAGAAGACATGTTCATGTCACAACATTTCTTTACAGAAATTAAATAATCGATGTAGGAGGCAAGCACATAAAATCAAGAGAAAAATCCCAAGTGGTGTAAATTCCTAGTTATTACAGTGGAAAGGAAAAGTACAAGGGTATCATAATTGTACAAAGTAATAACATTGGAATTCAAGGACTGACTCTTCTCTCCTTCAGATGGGAAGAAAAAAAGTTAAACACAAATAACAGAAGCAATATTGCACTGAAAGAACAAGCCCTTAATAATCTATCTGAATGTGAGATGGTCTTACTAAGAGCTTAAAGCATGTGGTGCTTCCAGCATGGGAATTCTACTTTTACTGTATGCTTAAATCTGTCACTGGATAGAGCAGACCTGGAAGAGCCTGGTAACTGGGGAAAATGCACCTCAGTCTCCCGTTCTTGGTAGTATGTTTGAATCTCATGGTCTGGTTGGTTTGCTTTATTGTCCTGATGTAGCCTGTGTTGATCGAGAAGGGCTGGAGTAGCAGTACCCAGAAAGCCCCAATTACACAGTGTTCATACCTCTAACTCCTCTCTGAAGGTCAGCTGTATCTCACACAGCTGCCATTGATCAGTGCTGTATGAGCTGATGTGTTCCAGAGCTCCTCTCCCACCTCCAATACTTGTGCTCTTGAAGGAGCTTCCAGGGGCTTCTTGAAAGTCTGTTTTCCCAAATTCTTTAATTACAGGAAAAATACCCGTTGCTGAGCGCTGTGTTTCATAGGGGTATGAAGGACTTGCTCTAGTCTTATCCCACAGGCTGAGTCTATTAGCAATTAAAATGTGCTTCTCATGCACTTCTGAAGCACATCTTTAGGTTTCATTTTATTTAAGAAGAATCTAGGTCATATTCTTGAAGATCATACTCTTTGATGTGAAGCCTAATGCAGTAAGTGGGGATAGTCAGGACATTTACATCACATTTGATCTGAACTGAAATGTTTGGATAGCTGAACACTGAGAAGTCAATTAAGAATCTGTCCTTATTGATATCTCACAGGCCACAGCCCTCAAGCTTGAAAACCATGACACATTACTCTAGATTCCTTGAAACAAAAGCAGACATGAAGGAATGGAATGCTAAAGGAAGAAGAAAAAAGTGTGGATTTCTGTGCAGTGATGTATTTTTCCCTACCTTTCTGCAAGTGCTAGGAATTTCACCAAACAGGTCAGTGGCTCAGTTCAGTACTATGAAATGTATACATTTACTCTCATAAGCCAGCTTTGGCTATGATCACCTCCCAAATGACGTGTGAAAAATAAGCTTGTAGATTTCTGTATTCAGCCTTGCGCCCTGAGTATTACGGTACCCCTGCATACCTACAAGGGTGGACTTTCATACTCATAAGGTAGGTAAGACCACTTGGTTTCTGAAAAAAATTATATTCCTGGGTAAACGTATTTAGGCACTTATCAAGGTAATTTTAGCTAATATATCTGTGTTGTTACTTATACACATGAAAGTTACTAAAAATTATCTTCCTTCAGTGACTGAAGTTGCAACAGTAGTAGGTGCTCTAAAGGTCTGTCACAATGAAAGTTTGAAATTCAAGAAAACTCCGTCTCTCATGAATAAAACAAAAAAATATTCTTTCTTCATGTTCAAATCAAACGATGAGAAAAGAAAGAATCCAGTGTAAAATAAGAGCTGGAAAGATAGGGAAAAAGTTTTGAATTTGGAAAGAACATTTACCTATCATACCAATTCGGAAATACAGGACAAGACGGTGCTTCTGCTTTATTTATTATTCAGGCTCATACATTTTCTTTCAATTCTCTGCCTTTGTGTTGGTAACTTTAATGAAAAACAGCGTTATCTATGTATATAAATAAGAATAACAAGGGAAGAAAACCTCACCATTAAACTCATACCATGACTGAATTTGCAATATGTGCTGAGAACAAAAATGAAGACATTCTTAAAACCAGGATGACCTGGGGGTCCTGGTGGACAACAAGGTGTCCATGAGCCAGCAGTGCCCTTGTGGCCAAGAAGGCCGATGATATCCTGGGGTGCATTAGGAAAAGCATTGCCAGCAGGTCGAGGAAGGTGATCCTGCCCCTCTACTCAGCCCTGGTGAGGCCACATCCGGAGTGCTGCATCCAGTTCTGGGCTCCTCAGGATAAGAGCTCCTGGAGCAGCTCCAGTGGAGGGCAGTGATGATGAGGGTACTTCAGCATCTCTCTTAAGAGGACAAGCCGGGACAACTGGGCCTCAAGAAGAGATGACTGAGAGGGGATATCATCAATGTCTGTCAGTATCTGAAGAAACAGTGTCAAGATGATGGAGGAGGCTCTTCTCAGTGGTGTCAACCAAAAGGAAAAGAGGCAATGGGCAGAAATGGATGCACAGGAAGTTCAACCTGAATCCGAGGAAGTTTTTCAATGTGCCTGGTGATCAAGCACTGAAACAGATTGCCCAGAGAGGTTGTGGAGTCTTCTTCAATGGAGATATTCAGGAACCATCTGGACACAACTCTGTGCAATGTGCTCTCAGATGTCTCTGCTTGAGCAGCACAGGTAGAACATTGTGGTCCCTTCCAGCCTGAGCCATTCTGTTATACTGTGAGTTAGAACAATCATTCATTACTAATCTGACATACTCGTTGATATTTACAGCCCAAATAGCTGAAACTCATTAAAGGAGCTCTTCATTCAAGCCCGTTTTGGTCTTTCAAACCACATTTGGGAAAAGGCAAGTCACTTTTATTGTGGGATTGGGTGCAACTGGTTAAAACTGTATCTATGAGTGATTCTCATTTAACCCTTATTCTCATTTTGACATTTTTGGGTGCTTTGCTAAAAGACAATTTCCATCGAACTGTGGGGTTGGGATTTTTGTTGTTTTTTTCTTTTCACAGTGTAAGCATATGGATCTGTAAGCATATGGATCCCTACATCTTTTGGAGTGCAGGATATCTCTGTGTTTCTTTTCTTTTTGTTCAATAAGTTTAATTCCTAATTTGTTTTGCTTAGTTATTAAATGGTGATTGAGTTACAAAGTCTGCATATTCATTATTTGATTTTAAAGGGTTAGATATGAGCTAAAAGCTGGTATTATAATTAGTGGGAAAAAAATGTACTCTTTTCCACCTTTATTAAATTTCCAGAATTGAGTGGTTTTATCTTAGGAAGAAATGGAGGATGTTTTGGTATAGTTTTACAACACACCTCAACACATGATATTTTTCCAATAAGACCAAGAATAAAAATATTTAATCAAAAGCAAAAGTCACAGAGCAGCTTTGTTGTAGGAGAATGGATAGGATCCAGGAAAATTGTCTGAAAAAATTCCAGTACACTCATGAACTATAGACTCCTGGTAAAGGACTTAAAAATATTTGTTGTCCTTCCATAAACTAGAAATAACTCTTCATGAATGCATTAAGTTTAGAACAATCTTTTTGTTGCCATTGATTCTCCAGTATTGCCTTCAATCTTCATTAGACTTTTGATGTTTTTACTTCAAAATAATACATACTTAGAACTTTGCCTGTTTTCACTGAATTAGATATGTACAAAAAGGAGCAGTCTTTATATGTTATAAAATTATATCATTGTGACAACCAGAAGGTATGAAACACTTTTCTTTCATCAAGTGCATTTTTTTAACAAATAATCTGTGATTATTATATGCTCCTATCTTAAATATCCAACTCAAACAAACTACAAAACCGAGTATTGCTTTGTCGTTGTAGACATCACTGTGGTATAAACCCTAGTAGAACTCAAATATAATGTATTTTCAGGAGATTAAAATGGTAAATAGATGATTTCAAGATAAATCCGTGAGGTATAGAGCAGAAAGTGATTACATTTAATTAATGCACTGAATGCACATCTTAAGGGATTTGAACTTCTGCTGGTTGGTTCGGAGAGTGGTTCTGTGTACAGCAACACAGGCAGATCTGAAGGACGATGAATCCACTCCTGCTTCCTTTCAGTTGAGCATCACAGCTCAGAAACATTTTCTCAGTCTCAGCTTGAAAGACTTAACAGTTGTCTTAATAGCTAGGTTGGAAATTGCCCAGCAAATGAGCTGTAATTTGGATAAAAAATCCATGAACACTGAGTGTACCTATGGATTATGCGTCTCCATATTTCAAAAGAGCTGAAAATCTGCAAACTCAATCTCTTGATAAAGATTATGTAGCCAGAGTCTTGTTAAGTAAATACCAGTTAATATTTTGCTTCTGAGATGAGTGTTTGTGCATATGGAATGGTTTTATGAGCCTCCTGGGGAGAAAACTATAGACAAAGTAATAAGAGTGCTCTAAGCAACCTGTTTCATTTATATACGTGTATCAATCTTGGATTAGAAGCAATCAAGCATCAGATATTTTATGTGTAGCGCAAGCCAAAGAAATTCCAAAATTCTAGAAACATTCCTCACAGAATTCAACGTGCAATGGAAAGTCCCTTGCTGCTCTGATAATTCACTTATTTCCAACTCAATTCCAAATTGAAAAGAAACAGGGGTGCATCACAAAGGGCTTTCACTCATGCACACCCTACCAAACAAGTGCCTACAATGCTTCAGGTTGCCTTTAAGAATGCAAGATACTTAGAAGAAATATAAAAAATTATATAGAAGTGATAACATGATAACAAAATCTTTCTTGGATTGCCATTCCTGAAATGCGTGTATATGTGTGTCTTTACGTGAACTTTCTTCTATGGCATGCTCTTTATTATGCAGTACCTCAATTTCTGTATTTGTGGCTAGCTGCTGAAACTGGGGAATCACAGAAATTAAGATTGCTACATAATCAGAACATCTCTGCTTCCAATTGCCATCTTTCTTCAAAGTGATAACTTCAAAATTTAACTTATTCTTCTCTTTCTCTTTTAAGGAAAAATGTATTTGGTCTGTATGTACTTGTCAAATAATTAGTCTGGAATTTAAAATGGAAGCCTCTTGGGTTACAGGACATAAAATATACCTTATAACAAAAAGTAGGTATTTAAATTGGTCTTGGAACAGTAGAGTGTACCTCAATACAGTTTAGGCTGCCTCGGAATTGTTCTGTTGCTAATATTTTCAGCAGGTCTAGAATACTGCAGAAAGATGTCTTAATGAATTCATGGAGGCAACTTAGACCAAGTGTGTAATTGCCTGAACAATTTATTGACAACCACTATGAGCAAGATGTGTACACAACCCTGAAACTCCTTGCATCTTTCTAGGGAAACAAGCATGGTTTGAACCAACTTCACCCCAAAAATGGCAATGCATAAGGCTTTTCATACACAACATTTATATACTGTGAACTGCATTATTGAGTGGGTTCTGTGGACGAAACCTAATATGTCAAAATAGAAGGTATCCATAACAAAAAGCAGAGATTTCCATTCCATGAGAACAAATCACACTCTTTTTCCCAAGAGAAAATGTAAACCAGTGTCATTTGGATTTTGCAGAAATATTTTTGTAGTTGTTTGCTGTCAAGACAATGTAATGAAAATATAGAAAATGTAATTAAAACATAAACAATATTTAAAATTAATTTTGCCAATTAATTCACTGTAGATAACCGTGTGTTGGTAGGAGAAAAAAAATCTCAAAGGGTACATACAAGCATAATTTCTCATATAATCAAATTTTAAGTAAACTTTTAACATGAGTATGTTTCCATGTTGCTTGGTTCCTACAAAATGAGCATTACTTACTACTTGGACCAGTTTATCTATTAGTTTGATATATTTTTAAGTCTTGAGTAGTCAGGCTCTTTGAATGTCTGTGGATTGTCTTCAAATTCCATGGCTACAAGAATTTATTCAGAATAGCTCCTCACTCTATTATATGCTGAAATTGTGACATCACGTTGGGTGGAACAAAGGGCTCTTGCTTGCAAAATTGCCCAAGCTGAGCTTAGGAGAAGATTCATTACAGTTTTCACTTCAGTGGAGATAAAAACTTGCATTTCCACTACTCTCACTGCCCTAAGATCCCTATGCCATGCTTTTCATTTTCTTTTTTTAAAAGTAGCTATGAAGCAAACTATATCTAAGTATATGGTGTCTAGGTTTGTAATGTTCCTTATTGACACAAAAGCTTTTATGTGCCTTATTCCTGACAGTAAGGACTTTCACCTTAGCAATTTCTTTACCAATTTCACATGCTTGCTTCTCAACATCAAAAAAATCTCAAAACCCGAAATGAAGAAAAACTCTATTTATGTTGCCTGAGCCTTGGAACATGGACTCATTTCTATCACCTATAGAGAGGTGATATAGACCTACAGTGTGATGTATATTTGATCAATGGTTTTCAGGCAAGAATAAAAATTAAGAAGAAAACAACATGAGTTAGGCAGGAAGTTTCTAAGGATTTAATTTCATTGAAGTGCCATTTATTTGGGGTTTAGGATGGGATTTAACTGTGACTTTTGTCCACACACAGGTTCGACACTGCAGTAGGGTTGAAAAAAAAAGCACAGTGCATGTACTCATATGTGCTTTGATATTTTCTATGTGAAAAACTGATGTGTCTCTTACTTCTATAAAGGATCATTGTGTTTGAGCAGATTGCAGCTATGCTCTGCCATGTCTTGTATAGGATTAGTTCTGTTCCCTCTGTCTTTCAAACAGGCTTATTTTTAAATGATTTTATTGTTCCATGTTGCAAGATTTTTACACTTTCTGGAATATCTGTGATTTCCTAATCAATCAATCAAGTTTGTTACCAATCTACAGAGGAAAAATACATGCCTCTGAAAACACCATGTTAACCCTATTGTAAAATTTAATCTATTTCATTATTTTCACCTCTTAATCCTTGAAGTATTATCAGAAGGGTTCAGAAACTGGAAAAGAACAAATGTAAAAGGAAAGAAATGGATATAAAAATCATCACTAGCTAAGATGCTGAATGTCTGATTTAGATATTAAAGAAAGCTAAATTGTTGTTTTTAGTGGTGTTTGTAATAACTGGCTACTGGATGATAATATCTCCAGGCAGCATTGTTTACAGAAATTAAAAGTATTAGTTTAGGCCATTCATGTTCTAGGCTGTTTAAAGGATTCAGACACTAGTACAGTCTAGTAGGACCTGGGAAGCAAACTGCAATAGATTCCTCAGAAGAATCCCACCATGAAAAACCAAATATTGATTAAAATCATATACTTGCAAACATTAATGTCTTCCAATGAAGACATTTATCAGTGGAAGTGAAAAGCAGATTGTCTGTTCTTTGAACTGATCAGATTTTTCTTTTAAAGTGTCAGACAGACAAAAGGACCCTCCACAATCAACCTCACCGATACAGTGTATGTCACAGTCCATAATAACCAGGGTTCCTGTTAATCCCTGCTGGCTACAGAATCCCAGCTACAGAGCATTTCTCATTTACAGGTGCATCTCCAATAGAACATCAGTTTTGATTAAACACAAATATATTTTTAAAAACCTCATGAGTAGTTATCTGTCTGCTTTTGTGGGTGATGGAGGGAGAATTGTGTCAGAAGGAAAGTTGTCTGTTATTTCTTTTTCTCTCTTTGTGAGTTTAGTAAAAAGCACTTCTGATTTAAAAGAAAATTCCCATCAGAAACTGGAAAAATAAAAGGTTTTATTCTCACCTAATTAAAAAGCTCTTTCTCTTGGTATTAAAAAATCATCTCCACAAAAACCAACCCACAAAACTGCCAAAAAAATCTCAAACCAAGCCAACAAAACAGAAACAGAAAAATAGAAACCTGAAAAAACCTAATCCACAAAAAATATTAAAAAAATATAGACCACATTTTTGTATAAAACATGTAATGTGGAAATATAAACTAGATAGGGATAGAGGTCAATGTTTTCAGTGCAGATTTTGAAATAGTAAATTTGCACTGCAAAGTGTAACAGCAACACAGTCATTGTTATACCATCATTTTATAATTCTATGATTTAATCATGTAGAAAAAAAATCTCTCAATACATTCCTCTCCATGAAAATTAAAACACTCACTTACAAACAGTAAAATTTTCATTGTTAATAATAATCAGGAAGAAGAAATTTCCATGGGTCAAGAATATATAGAAAATATAGAATTTCAAGAGTTTGCTCACTTTCTTCTGCGTATTTTCTACAGGCTGATTACATTACAAGGGAAACGCATCTAATCTTCATGATGTAATAACACTATTCAAGCAATAAACTAATGTTTATGAGTTATCCATATTGCTGCAGGATTCCCAGTGTGCAGTAATTATGGAGGAAATTACGATGATTTGTATCTCTTTGTAAGCTGTATGCTCATTGTAAGCTGTTCTAGCAACGTGCAGCCTTTCATCCTGTGACCAAAATCCTGGATCACAGCTCCTAACCTTCAAAGTACATATTTTCACAGAGGTTTCAACATACCTTTATTACACACTGGATGGGCTCAGTATTACTTAGGTCTGTCTATATCACCTGAACCATCACTAGGATACTGGCAGTAACTGCTTCTTAACCTGACACAAGCATTACTTCCTTTATCTTAAAGATTTAGCAGCACAGGACATAGGTAGTACCAGACAGACTTAAAAATCAGAGTTCTTCACATTGTTCTTTTAGCTCTGATTTTCCAGGTTACTGTTTGAAAGCCAAATTTTATAAACTTGGAAACAATACAGTTCACTGGGGATGACTGTCCATTTCTTCTTTGCTAAAAATTTTCTTGCTCGTGAATACATGCAATGTATATTTGTCCTGTTTTGGGGTTTGAGATGTAGCTCCCTTCATGAAAGATTCTGACATCTTCTGCTAGCTAAATTCGTGATAACAGTGGTTAACTCTTGATTTCATCCTTCTTGTAAAATGTCACCGAAGAACCACTGTTTTCCAATTACCTTTGTTTTCTGTATGTGTCTGGCTTTTATACTTTCTCCTCTCCATCAGACTTTGAAGCTGATACACTTGCAGAAGTCCAGTGTTGCAAGAGCGGAAATCTGTTTTATCTCATTCTTATGTGTATTTGAAGGACCAATTTTTTTTCTTGACTAGGACAGAGGACAATATTAGATATTAGGAAAAAATCCTTTACTGTGAGGTTGGCAAGGCACAGGAATGGGTTGCCCAGAGAAGCTGTGAATGCCCCATCCCTGCAAGTGTTCAAGGCCAGGTTGGATGGGACTTGGAGCAACCCGGTCTAGTGGGAGTAGTTCCTGCCCATGGCAGGGAGGTTGGAACTGGATGAAGACAGTTAGAGTCCCTTCTAACCCAAACCATAATTATAATTATATGATTATATGATATATATTATCATATAATTATATGATTTGTGTTCCAAACACCAAAGATTTCTTGTATGTACCAGGCCACTAGGAAATATCCAGTACAATTGCCCATGTACAGGATGTAGGAGTTGGTATGCATCTGTGCATATGCAGACATCAGGATCTTTTTGGCTCATACATGATCTCTGCTTGATCTATGGTTCTACGATTCAGTAAAAGATTGACAAATTTATTGCAGAAAACCCATACGGAGCATCTTCCTTCTTGCAGCTAATATCAACATTTGTTGCAAACACTCAAGTCTGTTCCTGTTGGACACCTAGACCAAGACTGTGCTGGTTCAAAATCCAGCAGGAAAGGTAAACTCACTCAGCCTTCCCCCTTTCAATATTGGAGAAAAGACCAGGAGAAATTACATGATGGAGCCACAATTTACTGAAAAATTGCAATAACCATAACAATATCAACCAGAGAGTGTACAAAAAAGAGAGTGTTTTACCCACAAGAAGGGTATTCCCCACCCAACAAAAATAATTCCCAAAGAGGGCTTCTCTCCCTCTGCAGCAGCAGTAGCGGCAGCAGTGGCAGCGGCTCTGGTCCCAATCCCAGTCCAGCACACACCCTCTTGCAAGCCCATCAAGAGATGGAATCCATTCTGCTTCCAGTCTCCAGATTCCTCCTGCCGTGGTGTGGGTGGTATGAAACTAAACAGTGGTAGAAATTCCACCTCTTTTCTCTATAACCATGGCATAGTTGACTCTAAATTTCTCTGGGTATTTATTTATTCTGACCTGCACCAAACTAGAAATCCTTCTCATTTTAGGTGATACACTTTTTATTTTCATTTTTTTCTTTTATAATAGAATACCGCAACTTTTCTTTCTTGTTATCTACTGAAGGAGAAATTTACTTTTTTGTTTACTGAATCAATTCCGATTATAAACAGGATTGAAACTATCTCTTTTCTTTAAATCTAAAAATGTCAGGTCTAGTAAAGAATTGTCTTTTAAGAACTCTTTTATTCATGCCTTTACTCTGAGACTGAGAAGTGATGAAGATACTATTATTATTCATAAAGGTGTTGAGACTTTTCAGGGTGCCAGTAGATTTAAGCCTGTAATTTGATATGTGTTGGTACTAAATGAAGTCTACAGCTTACATCAAATCGTACTTTTCCTTTAAAAAATTTACTTGAGAGATTAAGGCTAATGTGAGAGTTTCCAGCATTTATTTTGTCATATTAGAAATTCAACAAGAACACTAGAAGACCTTGCAAAATCTAATCCAGTTTGGTTCATTTATTGCTTTGAAGGCTCAAAGAGGTCATTAAAAACCAGCACGGATTCTGGGCACTTTTTCATACATACAAACTTTTCCCATTCTTCAGTAAGTGTACCTCAAGGGCCTTTCCATATCCTGGTAAAAGTACTTTCTGACAAATCCACTCAAATTGCCTCTGTGAGCCAGATGTCTCTGTTCTTGCCTTCATCAGCAAAAGCAGTGTTGCATTTTAGTTACTGCTGCTGCTATCAGCATTCACAGAGGAGGAAGAGAAGAGTTTTTATGAGAGAAGAGTGGATTTCTGAAGCCAAGGAATGCCATTAGAAAGTGCACTAAAGTTCATCTGAATTCTCTGGAAGGTGAATCTTATAGTATTACATGCAGTGCCCACTAATTTCTTAGAGACCAAAGACTGACATGCCCGTGAAAGTTGAATTTTTCAGAATTACACTTGTTAAAGATATATATGCTAATAGCACTACTGGAGAAATAATTCCCTGAAAATAGCAATAATCTGAATTCATCTAATGAGCCTATTCAATAATGGGAAGATTAAGATGACGTTGAGAACATCATGAATCTCAGTGAATATTAGCTTGCTTTGCTGATTCCCTGAAAGGGTCCTATTCTTTCTCAACTTGCTAGTGAAATTGCTGAAATGAGAATTACCTCTGATTTTTGAAATGAATGTTTACCTAGAAAGCCAGTGTTTATTTTCTTTGCTGCAGCTGCAGGATATATGAATAATGCAGTATTTGAAAAATATAAATCATACCGCAGCCAGTTAAAATTATGCCCCTGTTAAAAATGTGAAGCAAAATGGACTCAATTATGTGAGTATGATTTTGTGTACAGATGAGGGATTTAAGAGAAAAAATGCACTCTTTGAAAAGTGAAAATAAAATTAGACCTGACACATCCAAGGATGAGTATTGTCAAGCGTCTTACTTGGCCTGTTTGAAATGGGGCCGTACTTTATAACTGGAAGGATTAAGTTTCATTTTATCAAATAACTGAAAACTCAGAAGGTATTTGTATAGAATAATATAGATCTATCCTTGAAAATATATAATTGACATAACAATTTCTGATTTAGACTGCTAGGATTTTATTCTGTCTTGGTTAGGCTTTGGTTTTTTTGGGGAATTTTTCGGGGTTTTTTAAGCTTGTGCTAATACAAAGCTTTATGTCAACACTAAGTGGTGTGTGTTGCATTGGCAGTTGAAAGGTCAAAGCCTCAAAACTCAATAGATTTTTTTTCTTAAAGTGTTATTAATTCTGACAGTTGCCTCATTGTTGCATGGCAGATGGTCATAAATCCAGCCACCATTCAGTAACAGATCACCTTGAGTGAAATCACAAAGCAAGCATTATTTTTACATAAAAAGTACATCTCCACTTTTATACTCATATTTGGCACCTACAGCAACGTGAGCAAAATGATGAAGAAAATTGTATGGACCAGTCTGCCAGACTATTTGGCATCTTCATTCCCTTGTTTCCTCCTTCTAAGCAGATTCTCACACCTGTTACCAGACTGTTGTGCCTGTCAAAAACAATAAAATCAAATGGTTTTAATTGTTAAGAAAAGTCTTCAAGGCAAGACCCTTAGGGAATCCTACTCAGCGTCCAGGTGGTCATCCCAAATCTATTTGCTGCTGCAGTGCATGAGCAAGAGGCTCTTTTGCATTCAGTGTCTGAAAGCTGCTTTTTAATTTTGGCCTTCTTTTTTGGACTAGGAACATCTGTCACACATCAAGTGCTAAATTTACTACCTGATCCTGAGAAGCTGTTTATTTTAATTCTATTACAACATTACTGAAAAGCAGTGAAGCTCATACTATTTTAGCTGGCTCTCATAGTTTCTCTGTATTCATAATTTTGACTGGCATGCTGAATAAAAAAATTCTCTCTAAAGCATAAATCAAAATTGTCACATTTTTTGCAAAAGTATGAACACCTCTGAAGGCATTTGTTGAATCCAAAATAATGTCAAGATGATGTCTGTGGTTTTTAAAACTCTTGAAACTCCCATAAATATCAGTAAAGAAGTCCAGTCATTAGTAATCTGCAAAAATAAATTTCAAAAGTTAATGCTGCAGTATTCCTATATATTTTAAAATAATGGTTTTAATTTAATTTTAAAATACATGGGTTTATTTTTTACATGTAAAGGAATACATACATATATATGTGACAAAAGTACTTCATACAATCTGAGAATGATCATATTGCATTTTTAATTTTGCCTAAAATATTTTTAATCTTTGCCTAAAACATTTTTAATCTTTGCCTAAAACATTTTTAATCTTTGCCTAAAACATGCTTCAGGTAAAATACTTTTAAATAGTTTATCATTAGCTAGGAGAAAACATTTCTCTCATCTTTCTATCTCTTCTTTTAGTAATTCCTTGTGTAGCACTTTTCAGAAGTTAAAAACAGAATGTGTGGAAGATCCTAAATGAGTCACTCTCAAATGTAGCAAGGAAGTAACTTATGTGCAGGTTTTTTTCACAATGATAAAAACTAAGCACCCTCAGGTAGATAAGGTGCTGTTAGATGCACTGTCCAGCTTCCACAAAGCGAGTGCATTAGACATGTTTAACACTCCATGTGGAAATGCTATGCTCTAGAAAATGCTCCAGACAACAGCTAGAGCTCTACGCTAAGCAATTTTCACTTTTTCAGACTACTATGAAAACCAGGAGGGAGCTGAGGTTGCTTCTGGCTTTCTGCTACCTTCTCATAACTATTAGCTAAAAAAATGCGTGACAGAGACCAAAAAGGCTACTGAATACAGTAAAACCTATGCTGCTTCAACTGGTTCATAGAAGTTGCACTCCCAATTGACTTAATAGCATTTGTTGTCTTACTGTGCATTCATAATGCAGAATTCTACTTAGAGATGTGAGGAAAGGGTATGGCAGCTGTTTAAAGGATTGCTTACATACTATAACTAGTAGAGGAATGACATTGTTCTGCCATTCTGGAGGATCTGTATAAGCTGGAGGAGTGGGCCAAGAGGAACCTTTCAAGTTCAACAGGGTTAGAAAAAGGCCAAGTCCTGCCACAGGCAGGAAACAGCCTGTGCAGCTGTAGAGGATGGTGTCTGCCTGGCTGAGGGCAGCTCTGCAGTGAGGGACCTGAGTGTGTCAGTAGGTACACATGGAATGCAGTAGTGTGCCCTAGGTTGCAGAGACAGCCAACAGTGCCCCGGGAGGTACTCACTGGGGCACAGCCAGGACATGGAGAGGAGGGATTTTCCCCTTATACACAGCACATCTAGCATGCCACATCCACATTTGGGACTCAGTTACAGGAAAGTTATCAACAGGCCCCTGGTAACGATGGTTCCTAATCACTCAGGGCTTCTAGGGTGGTCAGGGACTGACTGGGGCATGCGCCCTGTGAAGAGACGCCTGGAGACTTGTTTGACCTGGAGAAGATATTACTTTAAGGGAAGATAACAGCAGTGTGCCAGGATCTACAAAGTGCTCTCAAGCAGAGAGAGCATGGCACTTCATAGCACTGTGTCATGGGAGAATGACAGACACAAGACACAGTGAGTTCTGACTGAATATGAGGAGAAACTTTCTACCACTGGTACATTCAAATATTGACCAGAGATAAGCTGCCAGCAGGGTTGTACACTCTCTGGTTCTGAAGTTTTTCCAAGCCTGATTGATTTAAGACCTCTGTTACCTACTCAAACCTGACCTTCTTTGAGTAAGAGGTTGAACTGAAGCCTTTCTGAGATACCTTCCATCTAGAAATATCCTAGGAAAATTCAAAGTCTTTTGCAAAGCATTGAATGTTCCATATTCCTAGAATATTTCGAGATGTGAGAAGCAACAGATGCCACGAAGTTCTGTTACAAATGTCACCTCTCAAACAGAAGCTGATGATTCTGCTCCAGTTGCTCATGCTGACTACTTGTAAGGGTTCTGAGTACATCCACTGACATTAGTATGGTTGCTGTAAGAATAAGATATAACCGGCGAGAAAAACTGGCAGGTCCAAGCTGTCAGTGTTAGCTAAACCTTGACAGGCTCATCACTTCCTCTTCAGTTGTGAATTAAATGACAATAACACATCTTAACAAAGCAAACTAATTTGCCAACTTAAAATTTGAATAATACCTAAAATTTGACAGGAAAAATAATATTGATTCTAGTCTTTTCATTATTTAGAATCTGTAGTACAGAACTACAGCTAAACTGAAAAATACCTAAATTGCAATTATGATGCCAATTAGACTTATTCTTAATTAGTAAGTTTTATATAATTATATGCTTATATATATATATCATATATGATATGATTCTATTATTATATGTTCAATAAAATTAAATTATGCCACAGACATATAAAATTCACCAGCAAATGCTCCCATTTTAATGTGGATCATAATTTAACTTGCAATACATGTTCACCAGAGTACCATTTTACTGATTAATATTTGCCATGCAAACTGCAATATGCTGGTGAATAATGAGTCTTACTGATTGATTGTATGAATGGCATAAATAAGGGTCCCACCTAATAACTTAACAAACTGATATGATATTGTGTAAAGAATTTACAAGTGAAAAGTAATGTCTGCTACAGTAAATATAGGTTCAAGAGGAAAGAGAAAAGACTGTCCTGTGTTCGGTCATTCTTCTGCCTTTTCCACTTCTGTTTTACTAAGGGTAAGGATTTCAGCTGCTTTGTTTAGTTCTCATATTGCACAATAAACAGCCTTTTTGTAAGGTCTGTGTTACAATGAAGTGCATGGAAGGTATGGTGAAATCCTGTGGGAGGCTTTTACAAGTGCTGATTGCATTAAATATTTAGTTTGAAACACAGTTGATTTATGTTATAAAATCCAACGAGTCTAAAAATCTAAATTCAATCCTAAACTGCTTAGAAGGACAGGATCACATTCTCACAATATTAGCCTTATTGATCCCATCACATTAGAAATATTCCGGAAGCTATGTAGAACTACTCAGGTAATTTATAACATCTGGTATTCAGTATTATGCTACAACTAAAGCATATCAGCATAAAAGACCCCTAAAATTAAAAAAAGAAAAAGATTTTTTTTTTCCACTGGCTTCATTGAAGCATGAAGTACTGTGGATGTAGTCATGAAGATGGTGGCACAGTCTCTCTCTCACTCCTGTGTGACAGACTACATGCTGTGTTGGCTTTTAGTAGGTGAGGATATGAGCTTTTCCATCCCCCTCCTCCTGGCCAGTAAATCTGTACCTGTCTGTATAGAGGAAATGAGATTGGTACTGTCTTGGATGAATTCTGAAAGTGAGTTTGAAACAATTGCTTATTTATTAAGTTTTCTTATGCTGACCTCAATATTAAAGTATTTTTGCTGCAGTTAAGACTGCAATTTGACCATGTGCCTTCCAGAAGCTGAATCCTGTGATTCCTGTGAAACCTATAAATGCATCAAGGAGAGGAATAATATCGTCAGCATGATAGCATAGGGTTAAAAT
>VXBT01005515.1:0-24312 GCA_013400235.1 Oriolus oriolus
CTCAGCTCTGCAAGTGTGATAAGTTTCCGTTGATCCTGAGCAATGTCTTTCTGTAAAGGAGGTAAAAACTGGTTAAAAGGTGAGACAACAGGGAGTGATGGCTCCAAACAGTGGAACAGTTGTGGTTTCTCTCTTTTCCTAAGCCTACCTTCTTGTAGCATGTCCACCTGGTCTCTGCCTCATAGCTCCCATTTTTGATGGGGGTTGCCTCTTTTGGATGAATGGTTTCCTTCCACCACCATCTACTAAATTCTAAGTTCCACATTGTGTTTAAACTGTTTTTTCTTGCTGTCTTTACATCCATTGCAGCCAGTTCCCTACAGCTCATCAATGTGTCCAGGGAAGAAATATGGAAAATTATTATGTGCCACAATACTAAAGGAATATAAGAAGAATATTTATAAGGAGACTTAGTTTTCTTTCACATAAATTTCCAGTGAGACTTAAGCACTTAAAATGCAGACGGTATTAAGAGCTATTGAATTGATAAATTACTCTCTGATGTTTTATTTATGTAACATAATGGTCAATGTAAAAATTTGCCACAGAAGGAGAGGTTCACGTCAAGTAGCAGAACAGTCAGTTGTGTCTGCTTGTTAGAAATGTATGAGAGTTTAGAAATGTATGAGAGTATGAGACAAGAACCTTTTTGTACCTGTGAAAAATTCTGTACAGAAAATGGAGCAGTTCCAGCAGATATTGTTAGCCAGCTTTGCCTGGAAATCCAGAAAACACCCTTGGAGGTACATTTCTTATTCATCTCACTGACTGTTACGAATGTAGTTCAATTGCAAAATGCAATGCCCATGCTTCAAAAACCACTGGCCAAGTAATGTCTTTTGAAAAATATGGTGGAATTTTTTTTTTTTTTTTTTTGGCAGTATCACTCGGTCCAGTCAATCTGTGTGCTCTTTTTAAACACGAAAGAAGAGATCAGACCCTGGGTTCTAAGGCAGAGTCGGTTTATTTCAGTTTGAGCTGGGTGCCACCAGAGAGGGACCCTGACCAAAGAAATCCCTGGGTCTTTATACCCTTACAGTCTGCATGTACCCGACCTTCATGCACTCATCACGTGCCCTGCACGTGCCTCTTAGTGCTATGGTGATTTATGGTCTGGGGTCTTCTAACACCTCACTGGATTCTCCATGTTCATGTGCCATTAACTGCTCTTATCTTCCAGCTCAGGGCAGTCTTGGGGCCCTCCAGGGTCTCAGCCCTTATGTGAAGATAACCAGTCTTTCTCTGTTTCCTCCCCTGCTTAGCCATTATGCTAACAGAGTTCATTTAAAGTTCACCTATGCTAAATTTTGAGCAGGGCCCTCTCATACTAAGCTGAAAGCAAGTTACAATTAAACTTAAACCTACACAATTAATTTCTAATATTCTATAAGTAAACTTATTTTAATCCCCAACAATAAACTCCTAGTTTACATTTAGCACCTGGTTTACAGTGCAGGTTCTGCCTATCTCAAGGCCCCACAAGTCATCTCAGCACCCTTGTTTGTTGGCTTATTCCCTTTTAATAGGGCTCTTGGTGCTTCTATTTGAGTCAGTCTGGTGTATGTCATTAATGTTGCTCTATAGTCTGCTGTGATTCTCCCACCTTGTAATCAATCACATACCCATCCATGAAGTAGGAATCAGAAGGGGAAATCTTGTCCTCTCTCAAGAATCTTTTTTCAAGTCCTAGGGGATGACCTGATGCACCCAACTGTAAAGTCTCTGTGGTCTGATGGACAGTTATGAGCTGGTAAGTCAAGGGGAAGAGGGGAACATACATGCAAAACATGAAGTTGGCTGATGTGTGAAATTTGGATAGGGTAAATCCACCAAATCCCTTGTATGTGGCTTGACACCAGAAGTTCAAGCCAATCCTGCCTCTATTTGTCTTACCTAAGGTCTAGAGATCTTTCTGGCAGGTCAAATATCACTATTTTGAAGCATTTGAGTACAATATTTTTAAGAGGCCATACCACACCACAGACTGAATGAGAGGGTAAAATAAACAAAGTAAGTAAGCCTTGCTTGCTTGTATATAATAGGTAGTAATTTATAATTATGCAGTGAAATTATTAAATTAAATACAAATTGAATAAGCCTCATGTATATCCAGGCGAGTTGTAAAAATGTGGTTTAGAATACATAGTATGCTCCTCAACCCTATGCTTCAGGATAATTACTGTATGGCTGCCTCTGATAGCATTAAACACTTCAAAATATATGTATATTTTGCATATGGGCAAAAACTGACAGTCACACTAGGCAATGAAAGAGCAATAGCATGCTTTATATCTTACAAATGTCAACAGCACTTTTGACTAGATTATTTCTACTAGCTGACTTTTGCATTCAAATAGGAGTCTGTCTTAATTATCCTTGTTGAGCATACTGGATTACAACTTCCATTGTTGCACTGCAACTGCCTAGCATTTTTGTTTCAAACACAATGAAATGTAAATGGAATACTGCAATAAGTTACCACTTTGCTATGAATATCTCTTGGAAAATATAAAAAAAAATCTAAGATGGAAATACCTAATGCATTACAATATGTATGTAGACATTACATCTACATGACTAGGAAAAAAGAAATCCCTGCGTATGAAACAACAGATTTCATTACTTCAGTCTATACCTGCTTTGGGCAGTATATACACTTCTACAGCCTGTGAAGGCAGAGGTTACTGTGTGATATACACACACATAACTGTGGTAAAACAGTATTGCTGTATTATATATAGTTAGAACTAGACACAGTTCTACACAGCACATCACAATTTGGGCTCCAGCAGATCAAATTTTGGTTTTCTATAATACATCATTGATGAATGAAGATTTGTCCCGTCTTAAGCAGCTTCTTCAGCGGAGCAATCAATGCCTGCATAAGTAAATTTCTCGTATAGGGTAGTATTCACATAGGTCTGGGAAGGAAACAAACAGAGAAGATGTGATGCAAGGTGCATTACCTCAAGAACCCTAAATAATATTGAAATTATTAATAGCCTAATTATTTATATTATTATATTATATATCATTATATATATATAAAAAATAGTGTTTTATTCTTACCTTCCTGTCTTCTAACATTCTGTTCAGTGACACCAGTATCTGAGCAAATGATGGTCTTTCATACGGTTTCTCTTTCCAGCACTGTCTCATTAGGTCATACCTTTAAAAGTCAAACACCGGCATTTGATAGTCTAGATACATAGGTTAAAGTTACAAATTTGTGATAATTTAAAGATTGTGCACATTCCACTATTCAGAGGAAAATGGATTTATACATAGCTGAAGCTGTTACATTTTCCATAGTTGGTTGCTGTCTGAAAAGAACTTCCTATTACTCTAGAATAATCAGAAATCTCTCTTTGAGCTAAAACCCTGGCATGTTGTGTAAAGAACAGGATAACTGGCTAGAACAGAGAGCCTGAGAAAGTATTCATGGCAAATTAACAGTGCATGCTGTGTACAAAGGACTTGTTCACTTTTAAATTTTTTAATGTAGTTTTTATATTTTGTGTTCCTTTTAAAAATTTTTTTGTAGTTCTTATATTTTCCAGTAAAAAAAAAAAGTTTATTAGTTTCTTGTAGAAATAATGTATTTTCTATAGCTGATGTTGTGTTATTCTGTTTCTTTTTGGTTTTTTTCTGAGGCGATACTCACACTTCATCGTCACAGTTGAGCGGCTTTTCCAGTCGGTAGCCTTGAGGGAGTTTTTCATATAGTTCTGCACATGTCATTCCACAATATGGTGTTCCACCTAAAGTTTAGCCATTGTCATGAACAGAAGCAGGTTTTAATAAAAGAAAGTTTAATTTCATAGTAGACATGGAAAGGTATGACTGACACAGTAACAGATAAATTAATCCAAAATTAGGGAGTATTTTGCAGCTACATTTTTATTGTTAATGCTTCCTTACCGCTTGATGCACAGTATTGAAGAGAAAAATAATCATCTGTGGGGCTGGCCTAAATTTCTCCACAAGTCTGAGGGCCTGTATTCAAAGTGTTTTTTCAATAGCATTGATGTTACTGGGCAAGTCATTCCTTCATTAGCATCATAATAGTATCTGGTATGGACTCATGGAGCTCTTACTGTCAGCTAGTTTTGCTCCTTTCTGCAGATATTTGGTTGCTTAGAGTCTTGATTTTCCACACTGCATCGATATCTAATGCAAACCCATTTAGTAAGGAAAGCCAGGAATAAAATCAGAAATCCAGAGCTGGTGATCAGTCCAGTAGGCAATGTGCACCTCAGTCAGTAGTATCTCCTGACCAGCAGACCATGGGCATATCTCCAGGGCAAATGATTACACACATTTAGGTTGTGTTACATCCAGTAACACAATGATTTTGAGTGGTGCAAGGCTGTATCACAATCATGATGGATAGAGGTGTCTGCAGAAATGAACCCTAAATTTTATTTGAAGGTTAATGTTCAAAAATTTTCTTCATGAATATTCGGAGTAGGAGGTTATTACTCTCCCACCCTGCAATATCACTAAAATGTAAATCTTGATTTAAAATGCAGGAAAGCTGAGGAAAAGCCACCCACAAAACTCAAGACATGTATTCAGGCTATAGATCATATGATATCCTGGAGTTTATATTTAGGTATGGCCTGGGTTTTATAATGAAAACGTGGTCATTACGGTTCTTGCTCATGTAAAATGGTACCTGAATTGAAAATTTGACAATTGCATTTCCAAGCATACTGAACCTAAATAAAATGTAGTAGAATAAAACAGAAAGAAAATTGAAAATTTGTCAAGTGTTATTTTGAAGCAATGTTTTTAAAAGACTGAGTGAATGGAGCTGCCTTGGCTCAGGTTGTTTATTTGTGCAGTACAAAATTCAGATACTTACCTAAACTAACAATTTCCCATAAGAGGACACCATATGACCATCTGTAACAGAGGGATATTATGAAGTGCAAAAAGAATGCAACAAGAATTAATATTTAAAAATGGTAGATAGTTTTGCTAGTATTCAGAGAACACAGAGAAGTGTGATATGTTTTTCTGTATTTTTATAAAGTTTTGTATAATGTTGGGGTTTGTAGAATCAGAAGGAAGGAAAATTAGCAAATTAATTCACTCTGAGTCAGCCAAAGACCTTTATCAGATTGTGAGCTTTCACCAAATACTGTAGTTACAGAATTGCTTTTTCAAATACAAGTTCTAGTTTCCTAAACAAAATACCAATTTCCTCTGTCTTTCCCAAAGATTCATCAGGTCTTCAGTTTTGAATGAGAAATACAGCTAAAGTAGCGGGGCACATCCAAGTAGGTTGTGAACACAGAACTTGATCAGACCCCGATGAAGAAATAAAAGTAACTTTTTTGTTATGGGTTTTATGTTTCGCTTCCACTGCTCACTCATGCTGACACGACTGCCGAGTATTTCGAGTTAAGAGTGGATGTCTCATGCTAGCTGTCAAACTTCCCTTGATGTGGAAAAATATTTCTTTGTTTAAAAAATGCCACTTGAACACATACTTACACATCACTATTTGTGGTGTAAACACTGTAATTTAAAGATTCAATTGCCATCCATCGCACTGGAAGCCGTCCCTGGAAATTATTTAATGAAAGTTTATTTTTCAGTTCTTGGTATAGCAGTATTGCAATTTGTATGCCAACAATCTTTCTGTGTTACCTTAATGAAGACTGACTTTATGCAAGTAAACTTTATCAAGTAAATAAACTTACTAAACTTGTGCATTTTTACGGAAGAAGTTCTTTACTGTGAGAGTGGTGAGACACTGGAACAGGTTGCCCAGAGAAGCTGTGGATGTGGGAGTGTTCAAGGCCAAGTTGGATGGGGCTCTGGGTAACCTGATGTAGTGAAAGGTGGGGTTGGAACTAGATGGTCTTTGAGATCTCTTTCAAAACAAGTCATTCTGTGAGCCTATGATTACATGATTTGCTTCCCAAAGGAACAGTTCACATGAAAGCTAATAAAAAAATTATCCAATCAGCATCTAGGTGAAATGTAAATAATATCTAAGATGATGCCTCTGACCATCCTGTTGCCTTGACAACACAGTGCTATTTCTGGTCTCTAGCTACATGATGTTTATTACATATCTTCCTCTTTCAGATCTTCCAAAGCATTAGCTCTGGACACTGCCTGATGTACCTTTGGTTACCATCTCGCTAACTTTGGCCTTGTTCAATAGAATTAGACCAGCTTGACTCAGCTATTTTACCATCATCCATATTCATATAAATAATTTTAAATTACATTGTATATTACAAATATGGTATAGAATTTATTTACGAGTAGATGTATTTATGTGCATATTAATAAACATATGCATATTTTACATGTTAATTATAACATTTAAAGAATCAGTTCTGTAATACCTATAAGTTTGCATTTTTGTTCCTATGAAAACACAGATTATGAAATAAGAAAACAAAATTAAGTAAACAGATTGTATCAATTTGTTTTGATCCTTACCATGGTCTTCTTAACATAAACTTCTTGACCTCTTGACAAGCCAAAGTCAGCTATTTTTGCAACATAATTTTCTCCAACCAAGATGTTTCTTGCTGCCAAATCTCGATGAATAAACTAAAATTTAATAATAATAACAACTACAACGGTAATAACAGTAATGTAATAAAATAAGGAAATCAGTATAACAGAGTTTTACATGTATTACTTTACTGCTATACTGAAAATTGCAAACATTTGGAGTAAGAACACAAAATAAAGGAATTGGCTTGGTATGTCACTACCAAGAACATTTTAAACTTTATCTGAGAATGAAAGCAGTTAACTACCATGTTGTTTTAAGTTTTAATGCCTCTTCCATGATTCCCCAAGACATAGTATTTGATAGGTTTAAATGGAGACAACAAAATAAATCTCATTCAGTGTGTGCTATAGAAGCTAAAATTAAAAATTAATTTAATTAAAGGGCATATTCCCTGGAAAATTATTTGCCATGCTTTCAGTGGGTAGAAGGTTGAAGACTGACCTGTTTCTGGCTCAAGTAGTCCATCCCTCTGGCAACATCTGCTGCAAAATGCAGAAGCTGCTGAGAGGAAAGTGTAGATGCGGTACTGTTGGCAATAGCAAATGCCGGGTCTGTCTCTAGTACTCTGCTTTTCCGAAGGAAGTCCAGTAGATTTCCATGGGGGGCATATTCAATAGCAAGGTAAAGATATCCTAATGAAATATCAGATAGTGAGCATATCACAAAGTAAGAGATGGTCAGTAATAGCCTTTGGAAATTTACACTGCCTTGAGTGAAGAAAAGGAAATAAACCTAAAACAGAGTGGAGGGAAATGTCGAACAGGCTAATTTCTAGGAGTAGAGGAGAATCTAGAGCCAGTATTGAACATCATTTCTGGGGCATTAATGTGAGCTTGTAGATCCAAACACAAGTTTATCTGACCTTTTAACAAATGTTGTACACTGACCTGCTAGTGTTTCTCTGGACTGTATGGGCTACATTGTGAGAGGGTTTTTTAAAACTAATTTTTAAAGTATGTGTATTCAATAGTACCTTACCCCTATGTTCACATGCTCCCAAAAGATTTATGATGTTGGGATGATGACCAAGTTTACAAAGAACTTCAAGTTCTCCGGCAAAATCTCTGTGATCATCTTTTGAGGCATACTCTGAAAATCAAAACAGCACTCATTGATGTTTTCCTTTGAACTGAATTTATAACAGTATTTTTTAAATTATGAGGACTCTTAAGTTTCTTGGGTCACTACTATTTCAACCCCAGTAGAAAGGGAAAAACTATAAGGTACATTAGTATTTACAGAAAAAGGTAAGGATTTTTCTGTCAGAGGAAAAAGATTAGAAACCAATGTCTGTAGAAGCTATCTGCAGAGAAAGGAAACATCTTAACACACCTTGTCACTCTCCTTATTTGAGAGTGCAACATGTTGTAGCAGATCTTATGAAAAGCAGCTGCTTAAAAATCCTTCCATATGTGTGCTGTTGATTATTCCTGCCTGTATGTAGACCTTGGCTATTTTTAAATTAATCATCACACTTAAAGGTGTTTTTCAATTTGCCTAGATAATGATTTAGTGAATTACAATAAAACATGTACATTCTTGCAGTATTGTACATATTGTTTCTCTCTGCAACATAGCTGTCATCTCCAATGAACAAAAAGAAAATGAATGATTCCCATGGTATGTGTATATATAGATGCATAGACACAGTTGTCTCTGAATGGCTAAACTAAACAAGATGAACAAATGGTGTGTGCCAAGACTAGCTCTCTGCTCCTCTCTGTTCAATGCATCTCGCCTTCCAGATGAACTCACATGAAGCTCATACTGATCTATGAACTGAAAAATACATGATAATTAATGGTATCAACCACTGAGGAGAAATAGAAACCAACTTTGCCCAGCAGAAATACAGTCGATGACAAATCTTGGCCTAGTGATACCTGATACAATTTAACTAGCAATTTTGAGTATTTATTGTAGCTTTAGAAGAGGGCTACTAAGCATTTTGTATGACAGAGAAATATTTGGAATACACAATCAAGAAAATTCTTTAGTCACAGAATCCCTGGTCTTTACTACCTTTCATCCTTTTTATTGCAGCATCCATGCGTAAGCCATCTTTCTTAATGCGTGCTTTCAGGACTTGCCCAAAGTTACCTTCTCCAATCACATCTTGAAATTTTATGTCATTCCATTCAAGAACTGGATAAATAGTAGGATCTGGACTATTTTTGGCTTTCCTGCTCAGAGTGAGAGTACCGGAGTTAAACTGCAGAGCTGGCTCTTCCCTCTGTAATAGAGTTAGGCAAATGACATTAACTGTGATTTCTACTTCACTGAGCAAATGCTCTGATTACATTTCCCAAATACCTGTGCTCGCTCATCTACACACACACACAGACACACACAAAGCGCAGTCCATCTCTTACATACACAAGAGTGAGTACACTAGACAGTTACACCTACTTTAGACACTAACTGCAACAAGCAGTTCTGCCCAGATCCACAAAATTGATCAGGCTTCTAATTTGTGTGTAAGTACCTTTTAGACCTGGGCCTCCTGAACAGTTTTATAATCCTTCTGAAAATGAAGGACATGGGCAAAAATGATGTGATAAAACTGATCTCAAAACCGGTTTTAAGTCTCAGGTTTGAGATTTATCTCATATTAAGCTTAATTAGTATCTCTTATTAGCTTTATTAAAACTTGTGGTGGTCAGGCTTAGGAAGAAAGGTGAGGCAAGAAGAAGCAAGAAAATAAAATGAAAAAGGAAATTATCTTCCTCCATACCTAAGGAGACATCTCCTCTTCAGTTACACATTCTCATGAAATACTGCTGTGGGAAAAGTTTTTGGACTAGGAGACGAAGCTATTCTGTGTGGCCTGCAGACTGATCATGTCATTGGGTGAGCCCCCTGCCCCTGTCTATGAAACAACCTATTCAGATACATATGAAGGAGCTCTTTGGGCCAGCTTCATTCTGCTCTATGGGTTCCCCTCTGAAGCCAGAGAAAAGCATCAGAAGGCAGAGTGATTAAGAGACTACAGCAGAACACAAATATATACATGTGTATAGAGAGATTTCTCCATGTGATGTTAAAACCTTCAGCAATTTCCTCACAGCCAAAACTATGATGTTGCCACTGATAGATCCCTGATGTGCTGTCCCCAGGTTGAAAATGGATGAGCGTGTATTAGCAGTTGCTGATGCTCACAAGCAACGTTAAATATTTGGTAGTTTTCAAAATCAGGCACGACTTCATAGAGGCAGAACAGGCTCCTCTGTTCTATCTGGCTTGGTACTTGTCATACACAAGTGTGATAAGGCAGAAGAGGGAGCACAGCAAATGGTCTGCAAACTTTTCTCAGGTTAAGTTTTCTACCTCCTGGCCTGTAACTGTGATTGCTTTTGCTTTGGGGTCACTAGTAGAGAAGCTTTACAACAGTGCTAATTGCACACATAAAGAGAAGACAGTGTTTGGGAAAGCCAGGAAAAAGAAATTGGAAGAAAAGCCAGGAAAAGATGAGCTAAAGTTAATAACCAAACTGACACAGGAAAGCTGGAAACCCACCACCACATTTTGGAAAGCCTGAGCCATTCGACGCTGGAAGTTGGCTCGCTTTAACTGCAGCATGATGAGAAAGGCCAGGAGAATTGTTACACAGGTCATCCCTGCAGAGCCAAGGATAGCAATTAGCAGCATTTTGCCTCCTTTAGATTCATATGGAGCTGTTAAGGAAGAACATAAGAATTCATCATTATTTTCAGCTTATTCTGAATTTAGCAATTCATTAGCACTGTGTAACTGAATATTCCTGTCTTGTAAACTGTTCAAAGACGTAAGGATACATCCCTTTGTTTTCTAAAAATGTCAGAGACACTGGATGCTCTGAATTTCAGATGTATGAGAACCTGCATATTCTGTTAAATTCAGTCAGAGCAGAGATGAAGTCACATTCTATTAGTGATCTAATAGTCTTGCTATATGCAGCTCCTTTAATTTTTGAGTCTCTGGTCCCTTTCTAGTGGATATACACAAATGGTGCATGTTGTCACTTCATCAGTACCATGCAATGAACCAAGAATTAAATCTTGGTGGTGCTGCATTGTGTGTCAAAATTAAGAGCAAAAGAAAACTCAGACTGAAAAATTAGTATTATGACTGTGTCTTAGCTAACTAGTTTATACAGCCAGTCCTGGTTTGTGCAAATCTAGTATGATGGATAAACTAACCTTTAGTTTCTGGAAGAGTCTTCAGTTCAAATGATGTGTTCGGGTTGCTCAAGCCAATGTTGTTCTGAGCATTAATCTGAACCTGGTACACAGTATCTGGCTCAAGGCCCTTGAGGTGATACTGAGTAATGCTGGTGTTCTTTATGATAATATCGATGTGGTTGTACTCAGCCTTGCCATAAATTTTGTAGCTGATGATGATGGAGGAGATGGAATGACCCTCAGCAGCTGTCCAAGAGATGACTGAGGATGTGTCTGTGGTATTAGAAAACCTGATGTTTTTTGGTGCAGGAGGGATTCCTGAGAACAAACACAAACACACAGGGCATTGGAGTGTACATCCACCTCTTCCTCCTCTTGACAGAGAACAAAACATTTTCCTCAGTGCTTTTGCTGTGCTAAATAGAATATGTTGATGAGCTATGGTAATTGAATGCAATGATTTTATTATCTTGATGTGCAGTATGATCCTTGTAGCAATATTCCGTACTTCCAGCAGCGGTTGGAGTGGCATTCAGTATGCCGTCTTTGGATGAAGATACACATCCTCTGAGCTGTATGCAAGCACACCATATTTGCTTTCAGATTAATGCAGAAAGGATTAATTTCCTTCTATACTGAATCATCATTCCCTTTTAATTCCCATGTTCCATACTTTGACTGCTTCAGGGAACAGTTACCTGTCAGGCTGTTAGAAATAAAGGAAATTGACACCATTTCCAAAAATCTAACCAGAAAACAACCAGCAGGGGGGAGTGCTACACTTGTGGACACAGCCATGAATACTAAGCTAAGTACCTTCGCCTGGAAAAGAGGACCATTAGGTGTTTCTCAGTTCAGTTTGGTGTCAGAGCTTAGGAAAGTGGAGAGTCCCATGACAGCCCTTAATACTTCCACTAATACATGTAGGATTTCAGTGAGGGCCTCCTTACATGACCTGTAAGGAGGAAGAAGCCCACCTTTCCAGTGTGTGGTAAGGGCAGTGTCACCCATCAACCATTTAGATGGACAGCTGTTGAGATGGTACTTCATTCAGATAGGGCATTTATTGTGATGTTATGAAAGCACACTGCTCACACTCAGTGAATTCAAGGGCAGTCTTCAGTGTAGCACACTTAACTACTCCTTGCTCACAGGGGTTTTACCTTGCATTGTATCTTCTCTTCTTTAAGTGCTGACTTTTCTGAATTATCATAGCCAAACTGAGTAACAAAAGAGCTCGGAGTAGTGAACTCTGATGGCTCATCATTCTGAGGAGGAAAAAAATGCTACTTGTGTCAGAAGCACGAGTCGCACTGAAATGAAGATGTAGATTCTCAAGCTTATTTTTCTCCATTAAAAAAAAACCCCACATAAATAGTTTCGGACAATTTCCAGCTGAAGAGTTCCTTTGGAAGCTTAGCTTTCCAGATAATAGCAATAACAACCACAGGTGATCATCGGGAACTAACTGTTACCAAAATAAAGGATTACATTTAATGTAGTCATCAAGTGACAATTGGTCTGATCACTGGGGGTAACATGAAGAATTAAACAGAAGGATGTGAATCAGCACTTACTGTCACTGAAAGTCCATGCATACAGATAGTTGCTCCATTCTCCTTGTGACCTGGTGTTCACCCGTACCCTGCACATGTATTGCTGTCTAGGCTCAAGATCTTTAATGATCAAGGTGGACATATTTCCTGGCACTTGAGTAATAACACTGCTCTCGTCACCGTTGTCATTCACGCTCTTCCTTTCCACTTCAACACGAATATCATCCTCTGTCCTCAGTGTTAAAGGATGCCATGACAAATTCAGTGATGTCATACTTTTTGGAAAGAGAGTGATACCTTCTGGTGGAGGAAGACCTTGGAAAAGCCACAGTGAAACAGGGAACAACATTTCATGTCTGTATCTAAGCTAAAATACGGGTGCCTGTTACTCCCAACCACTTGCCCCAGCTTGGGGTGACATAGGGTAATTCTCTCAGCCATCCCATATAATTTGGCAGAAGTTACATCTAAGAGGTGTTGATAGTCCCACAGTATCTTATCAACAGCTGATGCGACAACAAAAGGGTATCTTCAATGAGCTGGTGTTACAGATGCACTTTTTAGATGTGAGAAGCCAACTGGTGTTGTCTTGCTAGATAGGTCCTGGTGCAACCCTCATTTATTCTGTATGTCTATATTCAGTTTGGGATCTATCCTCAGTGGACTAAAAACTTTCCTGCTTGTTAAAAGATCTTCATTTTTAAAGTAAATTGATCTAACATTAAGAGAAAGGACTACAAAAAAGTGGTTTTTATCTCCAACTCTGCTGCATAGCCAGCCAAAATACATAAATTTTCCTTTCCCAGATCCCTCATCTCTAAATCAGGGAAAATAACAGCTCTGCCTTTTTCTTGTTTTCTTCACCTCTGTTTTATGGTTTCATTTTTTCCTTTCCTTTCCTTTCCTTTCCTTTCCTTTCCTTCCTTTTTTTTTTTTTTTAATATCCCTTTGCCTGAGATTCCTTTGAAAGAGTCTACAAAGTTTTCAGGTACAGCCTTCTTTGCTCAAGTGAAAGTGTTCTGGCAGAGATCAGGAAACAGACCACAGAGAAAAACAGCTGAAACACCCCATTTGTGAGAAGCCATGGTGGTGACTTACCAAGTGCAGCTGTTGTGAAGCTGGCCTGTGGTCCAGGATGGCCTTCCCCACCTTCCCCTTGCCGACTCAGCTGAACACAGAACTGATACTCTGTTTTTGGTTCCAGATTGTCCAGTCTTTTAGTTGTGCCTTTTACTGACAACAAAAGTCAAAAGAAAGTAATGCCATGGCCCATGTTGAAATATGTTAGGGAAGAAAATGTTTGGAAAATACAAGGTAAGATACTCAGGCTCCTTTTTTTGTTGTTGCTCTTGATTCACTAGGATAAACTAATTAGAAGTATAAAATAATTATTTTTAAGTTGAGCTCCAACCCCACACAAAGGTTGCCTCATCTGCCCTTCTTTCAAGACAAAACAATATTGGTCAGCGTTCTTTCTGTACGCAGATCTTGGGTTATACTGATTTAGTAAAAGCTGTTGTTAAAGTTCCTGTAATGTTTCCTGTAGTATTTTAGGCCATACATAAAATTTGAAAGCATAGCTGGAGGAGGTCATCCAACTCATAAGCAGGTTTCATTTTGCCCATACCATTACTGAAAAATATTTTGGTAAGTTATTTCTTTCACCAGGGGCACAATGAACACGACACAAGATGGTAGATGCCCCAGCATGTCCCCATGCTGCCCATTGCTTTTGAAAACCTTCTGCTTACATGGGAGTTTAAAACAGCTGTGCCCAATACTGAGGACACTTAATCCCAAGGAAGAAGGGGAAAACCTTTTGTTCCTGAACTGAATATACACTTTTGACTACTGTTGGTGTAACACATCCACATGAACATCATGTATAGTGACAAACAGTCACACATCCAGACACAAAAGATTTAACTTCTATGCATTGTAGAGTCTTTTGAGGGTAATCAAGAAGAGAAACACATGATGTTTTAGTTGGTAGGTGAAGTTTGTCTTTAAGGGAATTAAAGAATGTCCTCTTACCTTCCACAGACATCCAAGACTGATAATGTTTTGCTGGCTTGTACAGAAGTTTTGTTGACACAACAGGTCCATCTCCATTGTGTAACTCAGCATTGATATCAATTATGAGAAAATTATGCCCTCTGTCTGTCAGCCTCGGGGCATACTGTGGCACGGGAGGAACTGAACAAGAATGCAAGTATTAAACTAACCTTTTAGCTCCCTATACCAGTAAGACTGGTTATTCCTAGATCTGTAGGAAAATTAAAGATGCTCTTCAAAACTCTCACAAAATTGATGTGGCTTTACACGTGAAAGCTGACAGTTATTTCAAAAAAACCCTTGAGTGTTCATCTAAACCTTGTCATCACACTTATTCTTTCAACATATACAATTAGAATGCTACTTATAATGCGTTTTTGTTCATATTCCAACTGTAAATATTATTCAGGCATTTTCTGCAAGTGCAGAGAATGGAAAGCTCAGCTATGCTAGAGTATAAAGCTGTGCTTAAAATTAGAGAGACAAAGACACTTGAAGAAATTCGTGATTTTACCTTTGACTGTAACTTGAAATGGTTTCTCTGCCATTCCTGCTACTGTCTGTACACTGCATACCCAAGTTCCTGTATCACTGGGCAGGATTCGATTAATTCTAAACATGGCTTCAGAATGGTTACTGGTAGAAATTTCATCAGGCTGAAATGACAAAAGATGTACATGACCTGAAAAATTTAGGCATTTTGAAGTATTCCAATGATACTTTGAGTTTAGTGATGTCTATAAAAAGCATCTATAAAGGTCAGCTCCATATATTCATATGTGCTGAGAAGTTCATGGGGTATCTCAGAATACCAAAATTTCATATTATGCTTGAAAACCATAGTATGCATTCACTACAGATAAAGTCAATATAAACATTAGAAATAGCATAAAGCAATTGGTCAGGAGCCTACCCTTAGGACAGTTCCATCTTGCTTCAAGAGTTTGAATTCTTCAGATTTAGGAAGTGGCATCCCAGTTGCTATACAAAATGGCTTGAACTCGATGCCAGAATTGAGTTCCACAGGATCTAGTAAGTTTACTATCTGAGGCGAAAGATCTGCTGAACCTACAGAAGATGTATAGTATGAAGTCACCCTTCAAACAGACATTTTAAAAGACAGGTTTAGGTGTGCAGGCAGAGTGGGCGTCTGGTTCTGGCTTCCCTCATGTGGGCATATGCAAGAATCATGCTTAGCAAAGAGAATATTTTTTACATCATTTTATATATAATGTGAGAAGGAACGAGCCCTGTGGTCACTCTTCTTTCTTTTTGTGACCCTTCTCCTCCCTTTCTTGCTGACATTCTAAGTACAAACCATCTAGCCATGGCAAAACCGTGCACACATTTTGTTCTGAATGTACACTACCTACTTGCTCTCTATTTCCTCTGTTTGTAAGACCAGCCAGATCACAACAGTATAGTTTGGCTGGTTGGATCACAGTCTTATTTCTCTATTTGTTTTTGTTCTTGAAAAATTTCACAAATCAGCAGTGGATTTGTCACTTTACTTATCCAGCTAAAATAATAAATGCTGATCACCTTGCTTGAATCCAATGAGACAGGGTATGTTCAGCTTTGTAAACTTAAGTTTCTCTCAGAGAGACAGAGCAGTTTTAAACTCTGGTGCTATCTTAGTGTCTCAGTCATCACTTCCAGGTCATGAAGCTCATGGTATAGCAATGTATGCACACAAATAAGAGGGAGGTAATGGTAAAATACCATGAGATTATAGAAAAGGCTGGATGTGCAGCTTCTGTCAGGGATTGATGCTAAGACCAGTCAAGTACTATGGAGTAAAGCTTGAAAATCTACCTCTAATGAAAGCAAAATCAGAATAAATGTTAGCATATCATCCTGATAAATGCAACATATAGGTCAGAGGCTTAAAAATACTGTATTGCAATGAGGTTGTACAGAGAAGTGTCTGGGCCCCTGGAAAGTAGTGGGTGGAGCAAAAACACAAGCCTGGAGTGGTAATGCTGTACCAGCATTAAAATCTGTTTCAGCTACACTGGAAACAACCATTTACTACCTTGTTTTACCTTTTTTTTCACATTGCAAACCATGCCATCCGAAGGAGCAGATGCAGCCCTTAAATCTGTCGCATGTTCCTCGATTGTGACAATTACATTTGAGTTTGCAATCTGACCCATAAAACCCAGGTTTGCATTCTGCAAGAACAGATGTTGCAGTTAGTGCAAAGGTACTAGAAAATGTCTTCCATTATTTTTCAATCTCATTACTGAAAAAATCTTTTTAGACGACTGTAAAAAATACCATCTATTTCTCTCCTCGGTTGGTTGCCTTCTGTATTTCCTGCGTGCAGAACATTAAGGATCTCCCCATTCTTTTTTTTAAATTTACTATACCTCTATCACATTCCAGTCCCATCCATCCTGTGGCACAAGAACAGCCATATGGATCTGGCAGACAGAACATATAGTTTCTACAGCCGTGATTTTCTTTACAGGTCTCTTCACATGTTTTGCCAAATGTGTTGGCTCCACAAGCTGTTGAAGGGAGAGAGGGAAAGAATAACCCAACAGCATTGTCCACAAAAGAGTTAGTGCTTCTAATGATACAGCCTTAGACAAGAGAAAACATGAATTTAAATTAAAAACAGGACTTTGATCATTCAAATACTAGATATATTAACAACCATAGCAACTTAAGCCACAGCTGTTCTGACAGTCAAGTACAAGCAGCAGAAACTATTTTCTCACTGTGCAGATCTGTCAGCTGAGCACCCTTGCTTTAGATCTGTGGGGATAGAGAACCAGCAATAAATTATCTTTATAAGTCTTTTTAATATAAAATGGATAAGCAGTGCCATGAAAACTAAATATTCTTCTTAGCAGTGAATGCATGCAAAACTGCCGATGTCAAGGTTTCTGCTTTTATGATAAGAGCAGTGCTATGCTGGAGTGGTTTGGATGTCAACTATTCCAACAGCTTAGCTCTAGTATTTTTAGCGCTGCAATTCAGTCAAATAAAAGGATACATATTTAGCAATGAACCCAAAAGTTGCTTGGAGAAGTCAAAGTAATGTGATGCCAGTTCTAATTTTTCCAGAATCCAAGCTAATTGCCACAGACACAGATTTGCACAGACATACACTGTTGATGTCCCTACAGAGACAAAGCAACCTGTGAGCACATTAGCAGCTTCTTCAGAAGCAGCCAGGGAATCTCTGGCGTATTTCCTAGTGCCAGTGTATCCTCAGGATGTCCTGTACTACCGTGCATTTAAGTTAGTCAGCAGCACTGAGCATACTCATTTCAAGGGAACCATAGGACAGCCCAAATTGGAAGTGACCTCAAAAGATCATCTGGTCTAGCCTTTTGTGAGAAAAGGAGCCTAGAAGATATTAGGTGGCATACTGTCCAAGTGCATATTGATCGAGAAGTGTTGGAAACATTCATCTTCCCTAGCAACATAATCTCTACTAGGAGAAGAGCAAAAGAGAGAAATTAAATCACATCTGCAAGAACAGCCAGAACAGAATTCAGGGCTCATCTCACCCAACTCTGTCCTGTCTCTACCACCAGCTGTAAGTGCTGTAGCTTTCAAGAGTAAAACCAGGCTACTCCATATGGTGCTTCCCTCAATAATATGCCAATTTCTGTTGCTGAGAACAAATTAATAAGGAATCACTGAAAATATTATTTACTTACCTTTCTCACACGTTTTTCCCATAAAGCCTGGAGGACAGATGCATTCTCCAGTATCTTCATGACAAATGCCATTGTTTGTGCAGGAAGGGCAGTGGAAGCTACAGGAAGGGCCCCATTTCTCAGCTTCACATCCTTTTATGGAAAAATATAATGACATATTTGTTGTCTTCTTATTGTTGTCTTCTTATTCAGTAACCCATCAAGTTGTAATATTCTTTTTAGGGCAAACAGTAGAATACATAAAAGTGCAATCTATATGGACTCCCATACTCCAGCCAACTGGATGACTGTAGTTAGTAAGGCAGCAGTATCTCCAAAATCCAAATTTGGGGCATTGCATTTATTCATTCACAACTCTCAGAAGTATCATGTGGATATTCATGAGTGAAATGTGTGTTACCATCATAAATATTTTCTCTACAGTGTGAGATATTTGAACAGCCATCTATTTTTTCACATCAATTTTATATTTCTATCCAAGTTAACAGAGTATAATTTTCTTTCTATCTGATGGACAAAGCGCATGAGCAGCAAAGTGTGTAGAATACTTAATGGGATCTATTGCAACTCATTCTTTCATCCAGTAGGAAGTGAACCTTAAGAGCTAACTAAAGCTAAGGTAGTTTGTGAAGTTATAATAATGTATGCTAAAGACGATGAACCTTAGGATGAATGAGGTTTGGATATAACCCACCATAGAGAAGAGGGAGACACAGTGAAGGATTACCTCCTTCATTAATTCTTGGTGTTTGAAAAGCTGAGATGCTGAGGAGCTGAGGAAAGAGCTAGCTGTCCTGGCAATAGCTAAGATGAGTTGGACTTAAATCTGACAGGGCTTTTCTTCTCTCTCAGCTGTTGACATCAGTATCAGTTTATATCAAAGACCCTTGGGTAAAACTTTCTTCTGACATAATCTGATGGCAGTGTATGTCAAGAAAGATTTTGGCCCTTATTTGGGCACAATATATTTCACTTCAGATTCATTTTGACTTTTAACATCTAATCATCACCGCACACTAACGGAACTTACGTCTAACAATAAGCCTCGTGTAAGCAGAAGTAAAAAGGTTTCCTCCTATATATCTGGCAGAGTAAACCCCTGCATCCTGTGGTTGAACTTGAGGATAGGAAACTTCCAGTTCTCCCGGCACTTCATGCCTGGGCACAGAGTGGATGAAGGAACCTGAGGAAGGAGCACAGAGATGCCAGAGACAGATGTCATTCACCCTCTAAATAAAGAAATGAGTTTGCATTGGTTACTGAAGAAGTACAGTTAGGGCAAGCTAAGCAGCAGAATCAATGTATTAATTATGAATTTTCTGACAACTCTTTAGCTATACTGTTTTTTCTTAACTGGAGAAGTGCGAGTAAAAGGGAAGATAGATCTTGAGGACATCTAGTAGATAAACAGGGCAAACAACTTTACGTTGAGCTTTTCTAAGAGCCTAGTGGTTAAAAGTGTTCATTTTGTTTCCTGGTCTTTTCTGAAGTGAGGGATAATAATCCATAAGGATTCTAGGGTAGCTGGAGTTGAAGAGCAAATGCCAGCCAGGTCCAATTTAATCTGACTAGCACAAAGATTTACATAGGAGACCAAAGCAGGAAGAACTCAGCATAGATTTGTCTTTTCTTCCCAGACTCAACATATTTCTGTCTTCTAGGTTTTTTCGCCAAAGAGCCTATTTATTTTATTCTAAGTTTGCTGTGCTTTGTCATACATGTTTGCTAAGTAAGGCAATAGTATTTGGTCTTCTTCCATCCCTCCGGATCACCGAGTAACAACATTTGAACATTGGTTGCTGTCAAAGAGAAGCTGCATCCATTGAACTTCAGGACCCCTAGGAGTCTTTCCACTGCTCTAACTCCTGTTAGAGGAAGGCAGTTGGTTAATGCCAGGTTCAGCCAGCTCTCACTAAAATATTTGTGCACATGCTCATCCACACTGTACAAAGTCATCCACCAACAAACCCACACAGCACAACTGTGACTTTATGTGTACTGCACGTCTGTGTGGGACTCACTAAAATAGCTTGAGTTGGAAGAAACCTGAAAGATCATCTAGTTTTTACCCCCCTGCCATGGGCAGGGACACCTTGCACTAGACCAGGTTGCTCAGGGCCCCATCCCAACCTAGCCTTGAACACTTCCAAGGATGGAGCAACCAATACTTCTATGAGCAGCCTGTTCCAGTGACTTAGTAGAGTCATATACAAGAATTTCTTTCTTGTATCTGATCTAAACCCAACCTTTTTCATACTAAAGCCATTCCCCACTGTCTTATCACTGTCAAAAGTCCCTCTCTAGATTTTCTTCAGCTCCCATCAGGTATGGGAAGGCTGCAATAGAGGTGTCTCTGCAGACTTTTCCAGGCTGCAAATCCCAACTCGCTCACATTAACAACCCAGACACCCTGATCCTGTTCTGACTCGCAAGCAAGGGCCATTTACCAATGGTACCCTCATGAATGAAATTGTCCTTACCTTCTACATTCCCTTACAGTTACGCAGAAAATGCAACAACTTTTTTCACTTTTTTCAGTTTTCTTAAATTATTTAGAAGGTAAACAGCATCAGGCAGGAACTCTGCTGTCTGTGACTGTACATACTATCAATTTGACTATAGTCAAATTTCAGGCAGCCTAGAAATGTAAAACTTTGCTGAGGATCATAACCAAAATAGCAGAAAGACTGTGGGTCACTTCAGTCAATGACAGCACATGACAACTGCTTTCCATGCAAACAGGGCCAAATTAAAAGAACAAATAATGAAAGGGATTTGTTTTGAAACTGTGGGGCATTTTCTACGCATCTTTTGAGTTACAAGCTGCATAACAAACTTGACAACAAAGCATTAAGAAAACTTTATGCTTAACAGTCTGCTAAGCAAGGCTCAATTCTTATGGCTTGTTTTCCAAGATGTTATGCCAATGTCTTAAAGCAACCCTGTTTAGTAGAACCATTTCATTGTCTAGACAGGCATTGTGCAGTTCTGTAAGGCAGAAGTAGTACTTGGAACAACTGAAGTGAAAGACTGCAACAGCTAAATATAGTAGAAGAAGCATTTTCTCTTCTTTTCCAGCTCCTGTATCAGGACTTCTCAGAAATGTTGTTTCAACATCAACCTCAGCTGAAAAACTTGACCTGCTTGTCCAGAGCAAATTTGAGATTTATCTCTGAACTTCCAGATGGCATCCCATCTAAGGGAGTACCATGATGTAAGCAGTCCTGCTCCAACATCTCATTTGGTTCTTTTCTGAGAAACTGCTGACAGGAGATCACAAAATTTTCCTAGGGACCCTGAAATGACAAGTGATGGCAAAGTTGTCTGCTGTGCCCTGACACAGCTGAATCTCTGAAGAGCAAAGAAACAGGTATTTGTGAAAGTCTACTTTGCCTATTGCTTCTTCAAAAGACACCTTTTATCTATTTTACTCTTCCAGCCTGTTGAAGTGCTCAAGGTAATCAGTAACTGGGGTTGAGACTGACTCACTGCATGAGTTCTTTTGCAGTGTGTTGAGAGTTCCTTACCTTATTCTGCTCTATTTAGTCTCTGTTTCCTTTAAGTTGGACTATCAAAGATGGAGCAGTACATTACGTGTGCTTCCCACAGCCATAATTTGTTGTGGTTTAACATTCTGATTACAAAGACACTGTGAGTTTTAGTGACCTGTATTTTTGAACGTTTCAACAGGAGGTAGATAGCAACCTGCACATATTTCCAAGTGTCCAGCAGGAGCAACACAAAGCTGAACAGTGATTACATGTGATTTCGGTACCATGCTAGATAGAAGAGTTGGTGTTATACAATTTACAACCTGACTTAATTCTTGTAGTTGAATGAAATAAGGATTAGATTTTGTTTACATTTTTTTCTTTCTAATAGCAGAGTACTAGTAACTAATTTCTTAGCTTGAAGGGCATCATAGAAGGTAAATGGCCTCAAAAAGCCTTCTGAAGAATGAAAAGTATGACTGGAAAAGCTGTAGAAATGCAATGAAAGATACATGAACTGGGCCTTCACAGTGGCATAGAAAGAAAAACAAACAAACAAACAAACAAACTAAAAACAACCAGGCAAATATATGAGGAGATGTAGAAGGAAATCAAAAAGGAAAACAAAAAACAAAGCAAAGATATAACCAGAGGGTTGGGCATTTTGGTGGAAGAGAAACAGGTCAGATCAACAGGTCAGGTCATATTGGATATGGCAATTCACTCCTTTAGGAAACATGAAATATATGAGGAATGACGTGTGCTACAGCTGCACAGCATGGGCATCAGCAGCAATAACTTTAAAACAGTTACTTGGCACTCAGCTAAAACAATGATAGCAAGAAGTGAAAAGACAAGAAAGACTGATTACCATTCTTGTAGATCACTGCATCTTCCTCTTTTGATGCCATTCTGATGAAGGAAATGTTCACATGCTCTCCTTTATTTGCTGTAACAGTTAATGCCACTGGATGGAATGAAGCTGAAAACAGAAGTATGTGATAAATAGCAGTTACTGTCTCTATCTGGTCTCTGGCCTGATAGCTGAGAATGGTTTACAGCATGACCCTCACTCAAATTTTGACACCTCAATTCCTTTAGAGCATAAAGTCATTCTTTATGGCCAGCAGCCTCAACCTATATTTTGGCAAAGACAGAGGACCTGCCTATACCCTGAAACAACAGATTGTCACTAGAACCTGAGGCATGAAAAAAATAATTGGCTTCTGACTGAGTAACTGGAAACAGTTTCTAACTAGGAGCTCCAACTGGCTGTAAAACACTTTCTCAAGTTTCTTTATCCCTTGAGACATTTTTAAAGCAGACTGGATGAAGTACTGGAAATTGTATTGTAGGGAAAAAGGTACCACTGGCAAAAAAATACCTAGGGTGATTCAGTTCATTTTTACTTAAGCTTTATGATGCAGAACTGCTGAGATAGTTCAGGAGACCACAATCATGCAGGGCTGGGAGGAGGTGAGGTAGGATGGAGTAGGTCTGTGTTTGTGTTAGTGCACCATATTCTGGAAATACAGAGTGTTGGACTGCACTAAGAACTAAAGGAAAAAAAATTGTATTCACAGGCTGTGGTACTTTTACCAAAATATTCTCACCTGGAAATATGGTTAAGTGAAAATAAAAATTCTGTGTGAGGGACTGGTGTAGATCAGCCAGTTTTCCAGCAGGGAAATTGAAATTCATTTTCCTGCTTAAGCAGAAAGGTACTTTTATACATTTGTTCGTAGATCTCGATTTAAACAACAAAGAAAGCAGTAGATAGAAGGATTTTCCCAACATTTCTGCCTTTTCCTCATCAATACTAGTGGAAAAATGTCATCAGAAGATAACTGGGGGAAAAACAGAAAAAAACTCAATAAATAGTTTTTTTGAAATGAGTTTTCAATATTTGGTGAAGTAAGGAGGGGCATCAATAAAACTTTCACACTAGACTTCCAGAGAGCAGACTCTGGCCTATTCAGGAGACTTATTCAGAGAGTTCCTTGGGAAGCAGCCCTTAAAAACAAAGGGGTCCAGGAAGGGTGGGCGTATTTCAAAACAGAGATCTTGAGGGCACAGGAACAGACTGTCCTTGTGTGCTGAAAGATGAGTTGATGAGGCAAATGTCCAGCCAGGATGGGCAAGGAGCTTACAAAGGAACTAAGGAATAAAAAGAGGATGTATCATCTTTGGAAAGAGGGTCAGGTCTCTCAGGTAGTATTTAACGGGGTTGCTAGGGCATGCAGGAAAAAAATTAGAGAGGCCAAAGCTCAGTTAGAACTTAATTTGGCAACTTTTGTGAAGGTTAATAAAAAATGTTTTTACAAATATATTAGTGGTGAAAGGAAGGGTAAGAACAACCTCAGTTCTCTACTGGATGCGGGAGGGAATTTAGTGACCTCAGATGGGGAGAAGACGGAAGTGCTTAACTCCTTCTCTGCTTTGGTCTTTATCAGAAAGACAGTTTGTCCTCAGGACAACTGTCCTCCTGGGTTGATAGATGGTGTCTGGGAGCAGATTGGTCCCCCTGTTATCCAGGAGGAGGCAGTCAGGGAACTGCTGAGCCGCTTGGATGTTCATAAATCTATGGGACCAGATGGGATCCATCCCAGCGTGATGAGGGGGCTGGCAGATTAGCTTGCAAAGCCACTCTCCATCGTTTGCCAGCAGTCTTGGCTCACCGGTGAGGTTCCAGATGACTGGAAGCTGGCCAGTGTGATGCCCATTCATAAAAAGGGTAGGAAGGAGGATCCTGGTAATCACAGGCCAGTTGGTAATCACTTACCAGGTACTGACCTCAGTATCTAGTAAGGTTATGGAACAGTTTAT
>VXBT01005516.1:0-26640 GCA_013400235.1 Oriolus oriolus
GTTCCCCATCACTGTTAAACCCCACAGGTGACAATTATCAAGAACCTTGAGCTGTATGGTCTGGACCCGCAGTGTGTGGCCAACGCTCTCCAACAGAAGGTCCAAGCCAGTGCCACCATCACCCCAGTACCAGGAGCAAAGGACAGAGTCCAGGTCCAGATCCAAGGCAACCAAATCCATCATCTGGCCAAGATGCTGCTCGGTAAGAAGATTCTGGAGCTATTTACAGCAAAATTGAGATTTTATTTCTCATTTAATTCTTCCTTACCTGAAGTGAGCTCTTGGTTGTGTTGCAGAAGAGTATCAGCTACCTCGGAAATACATCCAAGGCCTGGAGAAGGCTCCGAAGCTTGGCCGGAAGAAGTAGGAGAAAAAATCTACTGTAAGGATTGCTCAGATCTCATTATTTATAGAAGTGTTCTCTGCCAGCAAATCAAGGATCATGTACAGGCCTTGCTCATCCCAGAATGAGTCCTGGATGTTTGCAAGGTCTGGAATTCACCCAAACAATAATATTGCTCCAGGTGTTCATTTTTCATAAAAATAAAAAGCTGAATAAACCCCCTGGCATTATCCTTTTGTGATATTTTCTGGAAATTGACACTGAAGCACTGGCTGCTACAGTGGCTTTTGGGTAGTTTAACATTCTTGCTTTGCCTCTTTGATCAAGGGTGTGGAATAAACCTCCACTGAAATATGAGAAAAGTACATTCCAGCACAATCCTGGGACAGTGCAGTGTGTTCTGCCACAGAGTGTCACTCGGGTTTAGATTTTATCCTTTTTAATATTTCCAGGTATTGAAATCAGACCCTTCAGCACTGAGAATTAACTGTATTAGCTGGGCTTCTGTAGTTTGTATTCCTTTTATATATAAAAATACATTTTAGTGTGTGACATGAGCTGTAATTTATCACAGGTAACAGCTCTGTCAGCCCCAGCTAAAAGATGAAGATTAATGGAAGACTTTGGTCAGGTTCTTGCAGGGGTGGGTGTTCTTTAGCTCTTTGACAGTAGGTTAGGAAATTTAAATTCACTTCTAGGAAGGATTCCTGTATTTCCCTTTAGACTTAATCCATGGAAGTTCCATTGCAGGGCACCAGAAAAAGAAGGCCAAGAGATTTCTTTAATTACTGACAGTTTTATTATCATTGTGTCTCTTACACTGTCTGCATATGAACAAATAGTTCCAGAACCTTCAAAAAAAGCTGAGAGTCAGACATTTTGTAAAAATGCCATAGAATCACTAGGGAGTAGTAAAAATAAATTACAGCATTGCAAAAATGCATTTCACTTTGCCATAGAAGCTCTACTATTCCATCCTATACACATTATTTTACAGGTTTTACAGTAGCCATGGAAAATAAACTCACACGACCTAGGCAAGACAATTGCTAACCAAAGGCACTGCCAACAGGGTTTTGCGCTTAAAGAAGGGGCAAATACTTCTAGAAACAGCTCAACTGACCCATGAGAATCTGAGTTTCAACACCCACCAACTCTTCAGATGCCCCTCATCTTGAAAAAACCAAAAGAAAGAGCCCTCCTGGGGGCAGGAGGTTTTCAGCAGCATCCACAGTGATTGCATACGAAGCCATGCCTTCTACAGACTGTCAAAGACATGCTGGGGCCAGGAGGGGAGAGGGGACACTCACCACAACTCACCAAAAAAAAAAAAAAAAAAAAAGGAAACCTGCACAACTTTTAGCCAGAAAGAAAAGGGATTTCAAACCAAGCACGTGGCTCTTCCCCCTCAGAACCACTGGCAGTTTTTACAGCGTTCTTCCCCGCGGTGGAACTGAAGTATTTATACGGTGCTGTCAAGGCTCAAAGCACCAGATAAATGGTATTTAAATGACTTCACCAGTGAATAGTGAAGTACTAAGTCTGCTTGTTGCTGGACAAACAGCCCCAGAGCATGGAAGGTGCTGCTCTGTGGCTGCCAGCAGTTGTTAAAGGTCATTGGGTGTAGAGTACAGTACAGCTGGAGGCTCCTCTGCACCAGAGCCCTGCGAGCAAACCCTCGCTGCTGACCAGAACAGGAGCTGCAACTGAGCTTGGCAGAAAGTGGCTTTCACACAAACCGAGGGCCTGAAGTGATGCAGTTACTCTCGTGTGGTTTAGAAACAAACATACTCAAAATCTGGAAAAAAAAAAAAATCCCAAGCAGTCACCTTCCAGAAAGAAGCAAAGCAGTTCCTCATCCCTCCGCGGACACAACGGCCTCGTCTCGCCAGTGCTGGGGGCACTGGGGACACAGGAGGGACGAGGCCTCTGCACAGCTTCCTCCTTAGCCCAAATCCAAAGTTTTCACACTTAAGGGAAAAAAAAGGCACTGAGGTAAATTTTAGACTCCTCCACGTTCCCCAGTAACCTGCTGCCTCCGTCGTGCTGGGTGCAGGTGGGATCACAGCAGCCACAGTGAGCTCAAAGGGACAGCTGTTCATGGAGTCCACACAAACCCCGCTCCCTGCTCCACCCCGACCCGGCGTTCGCGTTCCCTGTTCTCTGCTGAGCTGTAAACAGAGGGAGGGCTGGCCCTGGCTGTGTGCAGCGTGCTTGGGACGAAGCACTGAGGGTAAACGTGGGGCCCACCCTCTCCCACCGGGACCCCTGGAGCATTCCCAGCCCGGCAGTGATCCCTGCGTGGCATCAGCACCATGGAGCGAGGGCAGGGCCCGAGCCTGCAGCTTGAGCGCTTTTCTGAGGGATGCTTGGCGTGGTGCGAGCCCTGAGACAGGCAGAGACGGACTTGCTGTCCTCTCCTAACTCCACGGAGAGAGCAAATCCTGGGAAGCTTCCTGGAAGTGCAGGAGAGCACCAGTTGAGAGTGGGGAGGGAGAAGAGGGCACAGGGAGGGTGTGACAGGGACAGCAGGGCTGGGACAGCACTGCGAGGAGGGGGAGCAGGAGGAAGCACAGGTGAGGTGAGCAGAAAGCATCCAAGGACAAGAATTCCCTTACTTGGTGCCACCTCCACACCCCAGCCCTGGCTGGGGCTCCTCTCTCTCTGAGCCAGATGCATTCACAGCTCAAAATCTGATTTGTGAAGGGGTTTTGAGCTTTCCCGGGTTCCTCTGATGGACACGTATTGCTCAACCTTAACACTGAGCCCTCAGCCTGTGCCCCAACCATCACCTTCACACTTTTCAAACAGAATTTCTGGAAACGTAGGTCCCGATTCCTACAGAGTAGAGAACTGGTGAAACACTGGCTAACTTAGCTAAGCATCAGGGATATTTACTGTAATTCAGCTCTTGCCAAAAGTAGAAGTCAAATAGAATTAAAAGGAATGATTTTCCTGGGAATTACTATTACCAAGTTGCAGTAATATTTACTAACAGACTGTTGGGGTGTTGCAGCTGCCTTGGTGTCATAACCTGACATTTCCCTGGCTGCCTTAGCCCTGAACAAGCCCATCCAGCACTGGCTACAGCTGCAACACCCACATGGTTTGGTGCAACAACCTCCTCCCCTTCTGCTGCTGCTTCCTGTGCTCTCCTTACGAAACCAGAACTGGGCCACGAGGGCACTGTGGGCCACGGCACCTCCAAACAGGAACAAGCAACTCGCTGGGAGGAGCAGGAGCAGCAGGAGTTGCCCTGCTCGAAACTTCAGCCAGCAGATGGGTCCTGTTGGGTGCCACACCGAGAATTTTCCACGGAGCCTCTCCAGCGGATGGCACGGCTGGAGCGCCAACCAGCAGCTGTGTTTGGTTTGTTGAAGCTGTTTTAAAAACAGGCTTCCCGTTCTTGGACTGGCTGTGGTCCTGGAAGAAGAGGTTTCAGAAGAAGAAAATGCAATAGGATGGCTTTAGGGGTGCTGGGAGCCAGTCCTCATGGAAGGTTGAAGAGGGAGAATGATGACTAAGGTGTCCTGAGAAGTCTTTTCATTTAAAAACCGTCTCTAGCTTAGTCTGATGCCCAGGGCCTCCTGAAGGTTATCCAGGTTTGCCTCTGGCTTCTTTCAAGGCCTGTTGCAGTCTCTGTTTGAACCTCTCGTACTTCCTGTGCACTTGCTGGATTTTATCCTTCTCTTCTTTGTCCAGGATCATCAGGAAGTTCTGCAGCTCTGGGATGGAGAACGCGTCCCACTGCAAAACCAGCAGAAACAGAGGGGAAGTGAGCACACACCTGATGGGGTTTGTGGGTTCTTACCTCTGAATCTGTGAGGAGGAGCAATAAAATACATTTAAACGTATCTGATCTCCAGGGATTTCAATGTCATGTTGTGAGAGGGATGGGACAAGGGGCTGCAGCGTGAAGGACCATCCCAATCCTCCCCCCACAGAATCCTGCAGGATGCAGCAGCTCCCAGCATTTGCTTCATTGTGGTGGGGAGCGAGATTTCAACCAAAAACTGGCTGTGAATTTATTACCTGAGCATCCCTGGCTTTTACTTAAATTAGTGGATTACTTCTAATGGTGTTCAGCTAATCTAATTAGTGAGGATTAACCCTGGGGGGGGGCACAGCTGGGCTCCATAAACAGATTACAGAGCGGCCATCAAAACTGGCCTCAGCATTTTCACAGCTCAAGTTTGGACTGTTTTAAAAACCCAGATCCTTTAGGAGCAATGAAAGACCAACCCAGCCCCATTAGAGGGAAACAGCCCTTTGTGTGCCGCCTCTGCCACACGTCCCAGCCCTGCCACGCGCTCCACATTCGTGTGAAAAACAAAGAAAAGAGTCACCAACGAACCTCAACTTCCCCTGTTTCGTTTTCCTTCAGCACAAAGCTCAGCACATCCGTGTCGGGGCCCGCCAGCAGCCGCAGGTACAGCGGGTACTCGGTGAGAGGGAGCTTCTGGAAGAGCACTGCAAGGGCACAGCAAACACCCACAGTGAGCTCAGGACTGCCAGGGCAGAGGGAAGCTCAGGAGGTCAGCTGGAGCATGGAAAAGGATGCTCAGGATCACAGTGGAGGGGGCTGAGTCTCCAGCACTGATTTGTAACAATCTCTGCAAGGTCTCGGGGGGTTTCAGCCCCTTCTGAAACCGTAATTCCCCATTAACTTAAGCAGCATCACCTCCTGTGGAGGTCTGGCCATTGATTCACCTGGATTTAGACTTTGCCTGCCTGACACCCCAGTGAGTCCTACAGGACACCAAACAGAAGCCAAACTCACCACCCCAGCGAGAGCTGGCAGGTGCCAGGCCCTGAACTCACCTTGCCCGTCCTTCCGCATCTCCTTGAAAAGTGCAAACTTCTGGGGGTTGTCCACCACCATGAACTTCTTCAGGAGCCCCTGGATCACCTCGCTCACCGTGGTCGTGCTGCTGATGTGGAGCTGCTTGATGGCATCCAGGGGCAGGTAGAAGGAGGTCCTCTTGTCCGTCATCTCGGCCAGGTTCACCTCCTTGAGGGCATCGTAGATGGACTGGGGCCGGATCCCGGCCGGCACCGTCACGGGGCGCCGCAGCTTCAGGTGCACCTTGATGAACCCCGTGTACGTCCCATCGTCGTTCTGGAGCAAAGCACACGGGGATCAGGCTGCAGGGAGCTTCCCCAGTCCCTTTTGCACCACAAGAGGCCGGTCTGCAGCGTGGGGTGACAGCAGGACCTGCCCCCGCTCCGGGAGTTCCGGCGTTTCTTATTAATCATGTCAAAAATACCCCGTAATTTCGGGACACTCGCTGCTGATTTTCTCTCGGCAGTGACTCATCCCTTCCTCTCGTCTGTGGGATCTTGGTTTATTTCAAACCAGCCCTGCTACAAGGCAGTTATGGAAATTTCATGGCACGGAATTTGTAGTTGCACTTAATTTGGATTTGAAACCCCTGGTTCAGCAGGATCTCCCAACATCATTCCTTATGTTTTACTCCCAATTTAAGGGATTCTCACATCTCCACGTAACAAATCATCACTGGAGATCAGCTGATCCCACCACAGGTCTCTTACCCCACCCTGAGCTCTGCAAAAACACAGGAATAAGGAGAAAAGCCTGGTTCTGCACAGCCCACCCAGGAAGCCTGGCAGTGGTGAGGGCAGAGCATCTCTCTCTAGAAAGGTTTTGTGTTTCTGAAATCACTTCCAGCAGCTGCTGAACTGCAGTGCCGCAGCCCCGGCTCCACCGTGACTCCTCCCCGCTGCACCAACGGGGGCTCCTCCATTTGGGGCAAGTCTTTGTGGCAACTCCTGGCCGGAGATCAGTGCCAGGAGGGAGGGATGGAGGCAGGGAAGGGTTACCTGGAGTGTCCCTGACACTGGAAAGCCAAGCAGGAGGAAAAGCAGCGTGACAGCCACCAGCCCTCTTGCCCCGTGACACCTTCCCCACAGACTGGCCCAGCTCAGAGCCCACAGAAACCAGCACCAGTGCCTGTGTGTGAGGCAAAACCAGCCCAGTACGTACCAGTTTCATCAGCAGGCAGTTGGTGACCTTTGCGTTGTACTTTTCAATCTTGTGTTTGATCTCCTGGACGGTCGGAGGCTCGGGTTTTTCTTCTTCTACCGTTTGTGTCACATTCTGGAATCAGAAGAGCCGGGCTTTAGCTGCTTTGTGTGCCGGGTAACGCTCCATCTGTTCAGCTCCACGCTTTCTTGGGAAGGCAGGAACAGATCCTGCGCAGATCCTGAGCGGTGATGACGCAGGTGGGGACGGTCCCTGCGGCCAGGAGGCCACATCCCAACACCAAACCACCTCTGACACCGGTGACAGGCAGCGGAGGGCAACCCAAAACGCACCAGTTGATGGCAGGGAGCAGTTAAACATCCCAGTGCAAACCAGGACAGCATATCCAGCCTTCAAATCCCACTTTCAGAGCAAAGCCACCTGCACCTGTGAGCATTTATTTACTTCTTGCAATGCTGGTGGAAAAAAAATCCCGTCCTATTTGCAGTATTCACAGCTCAGACTCCCCAAAACTCAAGCAGCTTCCAGTGGGTTCACCCAGGCAGAACCTGCAGTTTAATCTCTCACTGCTCTTGACCAAAGCTCAGGAAATTATAGCTCAGAGCAACAAAAGCACACGAGCAGCAGGCTGGCTGTGTGACTAATAATAAATCAGGCACTGCAGGGCCAGTCCAGGCATCCCAGCCCGTGTCAGGAACTGCTCGGTGCCTGCGTGGGCTCACCCACAGCGGGACAGAGGCTGCTGCTCGCCCAGGTTTGGGGGAATTTCCTCCAAACCCAACAGCTGACCTGTAGGTGGGCTCAACCTGAAGGCCACCCATGGAAATGTCACTAATGAATAATCACAGAATCGTTAAGGTCGGAAAAGATCTGTGAGACCGAGTCCAGCTGCCAACACAGCACCACTAAACCACGTCCCCAAGTGCCACATCCAGGGGCCTTTTGAACACTTCCAGGATGGTGATTCCACCACTTCCCGGAGCAGCCTGTTCCAGTGCTTGACCACCCTTTCACGAAGAAGTTTTCCCTGCTATCCAATCTAATCCTCCCCTGGCTCCCCTCCAGCCAGGAGGGCAGGTCTCTGCAGCACTGCCTGCTTTATCTGCTAAATCTGCAGCAAACAAGCCTCTGTGTGTCTGGGCAATGCTCAGCGGGCTGCATCTCCCAGCTCAGAGCTCTGCTGCCTCCCCATAACTCACCACCTTCCCTGGAGACAGCCTGGGAACGCGTTTTGCCAGCTCTGCTCGGAACTGTGCGCAGCGCTCCCAGATTTTATGTGGGCTTGCTCAGAAGTTGGCATTAGCAGGGAGCAGAAAGCGTGAAGGGATGTGCCATCAAGGCTGGGAAGGCTCAGAAGGAAAACTATAACCTCTGAGAAGGAAAAAAAAAAAGGGATAAAAAGGCAGCTTGGGGAGCAAAGCTCGTCCCTTCCCAGACAGCCCCGGAGCACACACACGACAAGGACGCAGCAAGCTGTAAATAAGCCAATATTGCCCAAGGCTACCCGTGGTATTTCTTTCAGGAGGAGAATCAAGCAGAGGACAAACTGAAACCCTGGTTGCAATCTGGCCAGGCAGCTGCAGCGCCGGGACTGGCAGCCCTGGATTCGCTGAAGCGATTCCCGGGTGACAGATCACGATTTCCCAATTTCCGCCCCAGAGCAGCAAACAGCTCAGACCTCTGGAGGCACCCACGTGGAGTGGGCACCCAGGGCACAGTGCTGACACTGGGTGCAGCCTCCTTGGTCACTCACTGCCTTCCTTGGGGCTCTGAGAGAGCTGGAGAAGGGCTCTAGACCAAGGCATGGAGGGACAGGAAGGGGGTGATGGCTCAAACTAAAAGAGGGGAGATTTAGATGGGAGGTTTAGATGGGGTACTGGGGAGGAAACCTTCCCTGTGAGGGTGGGGAGGCCCTGGCACAGGGCGCCCAGAGAAGCTGTGGCTGCCCCATCCCTGGAAGCATCCAAGGCCAGGTTGGAGCAGCTCAGACAGTGGGAGGTGTCCCTGCCCATGGCAGGGGTGGCACTGGATGATCTTCAAGGTCCTTTCCAACCCAAAGCATTCTATGACAATAAAAGTGAAGCTTTCCTGGGTTATTTGAGAATTGCACATAAATGTTCCTTTAGCAGAACTGCCCAGCCTGTCAGAGTCCTTTGGCTCACCCCTCAGTCTCCCCACTGCACCAAGCCTTGGCCACACACAGGTGCTGGGCTGGCGGGGGAGGCTTTAAAAATCATCTTTAGAAATCATGCCAAGGGTTGAGATTTTGAAAGTAGCATGATGGAAGAGAAAAAAAAATGAAAAACAAAAATACCCTTCTCTATAAGTTAACAGAAGATGAACTGTCAGAAACCCTGCACTTCCTCATGGCACCCATGTCACAGCACTGACACGGGCACAGCTGCGCTGCCCCTCACCAGGGCTGAGCCCCTCCCCAACCACACAGTGAGGGAGGGCACGGGACCCCCAGGGCTGTCCCCTCCTGCACACAGAGCTGGAGCTGCAGAGCTCAGAGCACCACTCATCATCCATGGCCCCAGCACAGACAGCATCCACACATCCATCCACACATCCATCCATCCATCCACCCATCCATGGCTAAAGCAAACACAGCAGCTCTGCCTGTCCCTGTCCCTGTCCCTGCAGTTTGCTTCCCCCCAGCAGGGCAGGTCCCTCCCCTCGTGCAATGTTCCCATCAGGGACGCAGCCCGTGCCAGCAATTAAGGGCCGTGGAGCAGCTCGGTTTCCATGGAGGAACACGGCAGCAGGACCGCAGGAGCCTGGAGCCGTGCCCCGGGGCCTCGCAGCAGGCACACGGCAGCCGAGGAGGGCTTTGGCTTCCAAGAAACCCAAAGCACTCAGAGCAGGGGGGGCCTGGCTCGGGAGCACGTCACTGGTGTCACACGATGTCCCCACAGCACTCCCCCAGTACACGCTGCCCAGCCGTGGCCTCCTGCCCTTCCCATCCCCACAGCGGGCAGGGCAGGGCTGCCTGCAGCCTGCTCAGCCCCTTCCAGCCCCCTTCCTCCTCCACCCTCCCACTCCAGGGAAGGAAAGTTTCCACAATCTCTTCCGTGCAGCCATCCCCGGGCACAGGGACCGGACAGGGTCCGCATGAAACCCAGGGACACACAGTGAGGTCACGGGAGAAAAAATAAGGCAGACTCCAGCCAGCTGTCCCAGAGGATCCAAGTGGGGCCACCCCGGCTCCAGGAGCTGTTTAGGGCTGGGGGAGCCCCTGAGGGCACTGGGGATCCAAGGGCTCAGTCTTTTACCTCTTCTTGCCATTCAAGTGGTGCTCAGGCCTGGCTGCACCAGGCCCCCAAGCTGGGACCACCCATCCATGCCAACCCTGCACACCTAAATATTCTGCTTTTCCATCTTACAGACCCAAACCAGCCCAGCAGCACCAGCCCTGCGGCACAGGAGCCCTGGGAAGAGCAGCCACAGTCTGGGAAGAGAAGCGCTGCTCCTCCCGCAGCGCACGATCAGATCAGCCACTGCTTGCTCCCCACAAACCAGCCCCAGCCTCCGGTTGTGCAAAGTCTCTGGTGCAGAATCTGCAATTCTGGCCAAAGGAAGAAAAACAGAAGCTTTTTAACCATAAACCGTTGCCACATTTCCTGTTGTACTTGCGGCAGGATGAGACGAGCTGCGAACAAAACCACATCTCTGCTCTGCACCTACCCCCGGCAGGCGCTGCGGGGCCTGCAGCTTTCCTGCGTGGAGAACAGGGAAGAGCCAGCTCAGCCCTCCTGGGGATCACCTGGCCACGTGGCCTCGGAACACGACATCAGCGTGGCAGCCAGAGGAACCGGCACATTCCACCGTGCCACCTTCCTGTGCCACCTCCCTGTGCCACCGTGCCACAGCCTGGAACACCAGCAGCTCAGGAGCTGTGGCTTCACCAGCAAACCAGATGTGGAGAAGCAGCAGAGGCAGAAGGTCTGAGCGTGGCCACTCCTCGGAGCCAGGGCCAGCTCCCTGCAGCCCCGGGGCCACCGTCCCTGCCCCTCGCTCCCAGCCAGGTTTCCTCACCTCCTATTTTGTTAATGAATCTGAAGAGCAGAGCAGTGGGGATGGATCTGGCCCAGCACCACCACACTCCTGGCAGTCTGATCTCGAGGCAGGAGTGGCCAAGTGTTCCCTGGTGTGCTCGGGCACGGCTCCATCACCGTTTCCACCAGCCAGGCTGTGACAACTCGCATTCCCAAACCCGCAGCCCAAGCTCTCCCTTTGGCTCCTTGCTCAGACTGCAGGAGCAGTTCAGGGATCTCCTCTGAAGGGATTTTATGGCCTGGGGCATCAATCCTCAATTTTTCTGCTTATTAAGGAAAGATTTGCCTTAAAGCACCAGAAAAGAAAGCCTGGAGAAGCACATCCGAGTGCCCCTGGCTGGGGAGCCGCAGTTGGGAGCAGCACCACCTGTGACCACAAACCCAGCCCCAGCACAAAGCACTGGGAGGAAACGTGAATGCTTCAAATCTGAGTCAAAAACGTGCGAACCAGCAGCTCAGATCTGTAAATCCAGCTGCAGCAGGGAGTGGTGGCAGCTTGGGGACACTGGGGACAGGGCTGTCACCAGAGCTGGGACATCTCTGCTCTCACAGAGCTCTCCATCCCTGCACAACACCCAACACTTCCTCTTCAACACCCACTCCTGGGTTCACAGCGCTATATTGGGAAAGGATCCACTGCTCCAGCACAGACAGGCAGGGGAGAGAATCACACAAGAGATCTGGACCAAAAAAACCCCCAAAAAACCTTAAATACCCCCAACAGTTCCCTCCCTTTGAGAAATTCAGATGAGATGCTGTGGTTCACTTTGGGGCTCAGAGGAAAAGGCAGGAGACAGCAGAGCTGTGCCTCTCCAGAGCAGGGGAGAGGGATGGCTGCTGCATTTCTGAGAGGTTAGAGCAAGTGAAGACAGGCTCAGTGTTTTGATTGCCATGGAGATTTCACTTAGAAACCGATTTTCCTGCCACAGCTCAGCTGAGCAGTGAGAGCTGACAGGGTCCTCACAGGGAGCTGCATCTCAGGGGGGTCCAGGCTGGAGCTCCTCTGCATTGCACCAGGCTGGCCATGCCCACGTTGTCCCCCCAGCCCCAGCATCTGCTGCTTCCCTGCGCCCCACAAACCTGTCCTGAGCACCAGTCAGCTCTGGGGTTATGGGGCAAAGCTGGATGGGGTCTTAGAGATCCCCTCCAAGATCTTGTCCAGCTTTGGGTTTTGTTCGGGTTCTGCCCCTCCTGTGCTTCCCATCCCTGGACATTCCCTTTCCCCCTTCCCTCTCTGAGCCAGCTCTCCCATCAGCCACTGATGCAGGACTCCAAGAGCAATTTTGCAGAGTTTTGAGCAATCAGGCTTCAGGCATAAGCCACTGAAGCCATTCAGCTGGAGAGGCCCAAAAATGCAAAGTAATGGATCTCCAGGGACGAGGTCACATCTGAGATCTCAACCAGCTCTTTGCTAATGAAGAGTGATTTTGCTGATGGTTCCGAAAATAAAAAGGAATTACAGAATTCCTAGAAAGAGGCTCTTCAGACTAATACAGTTGTTTCAATTAGAAAAATTGTTCCTGTAATCCTGCAGACCAAACCCCACTCTGTTAAGTGCCGTGCAGCGGCCGCCGTGTCCCCTCCTACCCACCCACAACACATTTCCTCTCCAGAGATGTTTCCTGTGTCTTTCAGGACATGCATCCCTAAGTTACCCACACCGAGCCTCCTCCTGCCCAGAGCAGGCCCTGCCCACTGTCCTGGGCTCAGGAATCACTCCTGGGCATCCCAGGATGGACAATCCTCACCGTTGCCAAGCACACCCACCAGGTTAACTCACCCTGGGCTCTGAGCTGATGTTTTCACCCCGTGGCCAAGAGCAGGTGGTGAAAAACAGAGCTGTTGTCATGCACAGCTCTGGCAGGGGTGGAAATGTTCCAATTCAATAACTACCACTTCAATAAGGTGCCACGTTAGAAAGAGAGGACAGGGAGTGGATCAAAACCCGAGGGAGATGTCCACCACCACCTCAACGTCCACTACCTCCTCTTCCTCCCGCAGGACCTGCACCACCACCAACCCCAAACAAGCCATGAACGCCCCCAAAACCTTCTTCCACCAAGGCCTGAGCGTGGTTTCCACCTCTGTGAGAATCCACCTCCACACACAGGCCCGTTACACAACACCAGTTGGGTTCAGCAGCACGTTTAGTGTGCGTGTGGGGTGTTTTTCGTGCACAGGAACCATTTCCTCCCCACACCACCAAACCCCAGAAAGGCTTCACCTTCTCTGGCAGCCTGAGGTCTGCTACCCACACCGGTCACGTCCAGGTGAGGAGCTGGGGAAAAAGGGGCTGCAGCAGCCCCTGACCTCTCTGTGAGGGAGAAATCCCAAACAGCAACAGCACCAGGCTGATTTCCAGAGGTCCCCAAGGATCTGCAGTGCCCTGGCTCAAACAGAGCAGCTCTGGCTGCACCAGCACCCCGATCTCCTCCATCTCCTACACAAATGAATCATCGAATGACATTTAAAAACCAGCAGTACATGTCGGTTAATCATAGCGAGAGGGAGCTGCTGGCTAGCGGGGAATATCCCATCTTAAACCATTTCTTCCGAGAAATTCAGTAAAATTCCCAGCTGATTGAAGCTCTCCCTCCAGAGCAGCCCCCCCTGCCCAAGGAGAGCCCTTGGAGCTGCTGCAGGAAGCTGAACCCCAAAGCACCTGCTGAGGATTGCAGCTCTGCAGCCTCAGGTGCAAACACAGCAGAGGCTGAGCAGGAGCACGTCAGTGCTGGTGGTTTACAGGAGGATTTTCAGTGAAAAAGCTGCTCCCTGAGCCAGATTTGATCTCTGGGTGCTGCAGGGCTCTCGTTCCCGTGTGAAACTCCCACTTCTGCAGAAGCGCCTTCTCCTTTTATGCTCAGCTTCGGTTGGGGCCCCAAAGTTCATGACAGCGATTTTTAATTTATTATATATTTTTTTTAAATAGACGTTTAAAAACTGTGAAGCAGCCTTGTCAATGCCACTGAGACACAAATCTCATCCTGGGTGAAACATTGCCCAGCCAAACCCTCCGTCCTTCTCCAAGGCAAGCACACACAGCCCCAGGCTCCCAGAGAAGGACCGCGTTCATCATCGCGTTAATCAGCTCACAGATTAATTCTGCCCTGCACTTTCCCATCCGCCCCACAGGTGCAATTTTCACCCGTGGTGCAGATTCTGCAAGGCCAAACCACAGGTCCCCGCCGGGGAGCCTGCCCCGCGGCTGACAGCCGGCTGCAGGCTGCTAAAGGATTTCACCTAACGCTGAAAAATCGCATCGAGAGCCTGCTCCTCCGGCGTGAATCCCCGGGGAGCGGGGAAACCCGGCGTGGAAAGGGCTGAGAAAAACCCGCAGCGGCGCAGACCCCGCACGGGAGAGGGCAGAACCCGCTCCCCGCCGGCAGCTCCGGCCCGGCTCCCGCACGGGCTCGTTTGTGGCAGCGCCCGCAGCCGAACGTGCGGGAGCCCCGGAGCCCCCGGCCCCGCGCACGAGTTGCGTTACCTTGGCGGGGACCTTGCTCTGCGCGCTGCGGAAGAACGAGGTTTTGGCCGTGAAAAAGCAATCCTCGAGGTCTTCATCCAAGCTGCAGTAGCCGCTGCTCATGCTGCTGCCGATGGTCATGGGAGCCGGGCAGAGGCGAGGGNCGGGGGGCTCGGGGGGCCGGCGACCATCGGGGTCCCCGCTGCGGCTCCGGCGAGCCCCGCGCTCACATCCCCGGCTCGCCGCTTATCTGCAGCAGCTCCTTCTGCTCATCCTGCCGAGCTATTCCTCCTTAACAGGCAGCCGTGCCGGGTAACCCTTTCCCTTCCCTCGCCTCCTGCACCCGCCTCCCTGCGCAGCGGCGCCGGGCCAGCATGGAAGGGGCAGAGCTCCCAGTTCGCTCCCGGTTCCCTCCCAGTTCGCTCCCGCTCCGCTCGCCGCTCCCGGGGGTGCCCGCGCAGAAGCATCGCCTCCCCTTCCTGCCCTCGCCTCGCAGCCCCGGTCACTTCCTCTTGCAAAATCTGTCACCCAGCTCGCAGCCGAGGTGCTGGGCTTGGCCCTGGCCCCTGGGGACCCCTGGCACCACCTTAGGGACCCAAAACGCGGTGCCACGGAGGGCTGGGGGCTGCTCTGTCCCTGTCAGAGCATCCTCGGGAGCTGCTGTGGCATCACCTTCTGAGGGAATCAAGAAGCGGGGAGGCAGGTGAGGACACAACTCAGACCCTCCTCGGGGTGCCAGGACCCCCTGCCCATCACAAGTGGGTGCCTCTCCACCCTGTAGCTGATTTTGGAGCAGCAGGAGCAATTTCAGCACCCAGACTGAGGCAGCTTCAACTGCAGCCCAGGAAAAAGCTGGTCAGCTCCTGGGTCCTGCTTTTACAGCAGCCGTGACCTTCCTGCTGGGGGAAGGTCCCAGGGATTTGTGGGGCTGGGCAGGGGCAGGGCTCTGCTCCCCGCAGGATGCAGGGACACCTTCCCCTATCCCAGGCTGCTCCCAGCCCCATCCAGCCTGGCCTTGGACACTGCCAGGGATCCAGGGGCAGCCACAGCTGTTCTGGGCACCCTGTGCCAGGGCCTCCCCACCCTCACAGGGAACGATTCCTTCCCAATAGCCCATCTCAACTTGCTCCTCCAGCTGGTCCCACAGGGCTCCAAGACCTTCCCACAAGCCACCAGCCAGCACTGAAACCTTCTTCTCTCTTGACAGGTTGCAGATGTTGCTCCAAACCCTCCCAGCTGTATCTGCTGAAGGAGTTCAATTGCTGCAAGGCTTTGAGAGCTCCGTGCCCACCACAGCAGCATCCCCTGAATACAAACCGGGATGTAGATGGGAAGACTGGCAACATCTGCATCTCAGGGAGAGGAAGGCAAGAATCCAAGTGCCTTGTTTACAGAGGGAATAAATAAGCCACGTTCTTATGGCAGCAGCGCGTTCCTGCAGCAGCACAGCCCCCTCGGCTCCACAGGGATAAATTTAGAGGAGAAAGAGGCTTAAATTGAGCATATGCAACACCAGCAGAAAGTGAGGGCTGGGAGCATCGGCACTGGGGTCATTTATGAAGCCTCAGCCCAAAAGTTTTCCAGTGGAAACAGGGTGCAGCCCCTGGATGCTCCATGGGATTCTCCAAGAATCCCTCATTTATTCCTTGCAGTCCAGCTGCTTGGGACATCAGCTCCATTAAAAAAACCAACAAAGCCAAATAAACCCAATACCTTTCACCCCTTTGTTCAACAGCAGCTCCACTTAATGCACACCAGCCCCCACAAACTGCACTGAGCCCGGGGAGCTGCAGCAGTTCCCAGGTGGGAGGCACACAGCCAGCCCTGCCAAACCCAGGCACCCAGCTCCTGGAGCTGCCCAGACCCGTGGAGGCTTTTGGCAGCCTCAGCAGAGTCTGGATGTCACCCTGGGAGGCTGATCTGGGACCCAAACGTAACTCACTCCTAAATACTGAACTGGATCAAAGCCCAGGTTACCAGTGCCTGGTGTTACATGGTAACAGGACTGAAATAGGTGATCTTAAAATAGTTATTTCAATGATGCTTCCACTTTGCTTAATTTTGATAATACGATGTAATGACTTCCAGCTATGCCAGCTATTAATTTTTTCCTGTGTTTTCAGGCCTCTTCCCCTCCTGCCAGTGTATTCAGGCATCCTGTTAGTCTCCTGCTGGAATACTGACATTATTTTCCCTCCATCCTCCTCCTTTCCAGCAGCAAAACCTGCCTGACCAACAACGCTCCAGGAACGTGGCTCAGGTCAAGCAAACCTGGCAACGATTTCCCCCCCGATTATCCATTATCCATGAAGAATAACGGAGCTTTGCTGCGGTGATTTACCCTCGTTAACCCCCAAATCAGCCCCTGCGCCCCCAGCGCAGGCCACGGGAGCCCTGCCAGGGCTTTGCTGCGCTGAGGATTCCGAGGGGCAATCCCCAGCCAGGGCTTTGGGACGGGCTTACGGATTTCTGTCTGCTGCTGGAATTGGAGAGGCGCTTCTGTTTCCTTGGCACGAGGTGCCTCCCCCTCCCCGGGATGACACCAGGGCCGTGTCAGGGTGATGGATGGCCACGGAGCACAGACTCCCTGTTTGTTATTAGGCCCATCAATAACCCTGGCTGGGGCGATCACCCTGAAGATGAAATGAGCCCTTCTCATCTTCCAAGAGCCCAGCACTGCTGGGGGAAGCCCAGTGACACCCAAAGGAGACGTAACCATGCGTAAATTTATCTTCATCCCCTTATACAAACACCTGGAGGGGAGAACCCGCTCTGAGCCCCTTTGTAATGCATAAATCAGAAAGATCAGGCCCATCCCACTTCAGATCACTCCTAACCATTTCATTCTGAGCAGCAGCTTCCCAGCAAGGCCAGAGCTTGTACAGCAAAGGATGGGTGACAACCAAACCCCACACACCCAGCAGAAACTCCACACTGCCTCTGGAAAAGTGCAAAATGTTCCCATCTCCGGGTCATCCACAAAGAGGGACGTAAACACGGGGTTATAATGAGGGAGAGAACACAGAGTCACCAAATCAGCAAGGCTGGAAAAGACCTTTGACTGCATCCCCCCACACCCACTCGGCCCTACCGTGAAGTGCCACATCCACTCATTTTTTGAACACTTGGAGTGATGGTGACTCCATCACTTCCCTGCGGAGCTGTTCCAAACGTTTCAAAAAAGCACACAGAGCCTGAAAAGGCTCCGTCCCAGCCAAATCCACTCCAGGCAGGTCTCTCAGCACCGCCTTAAGCCGGCAGCATTAAGTATCTCCCATCTCATCTGGCGTGGTGAGAGCCTCCCTGGCCCCGCAGCCCATCCCACCCACGCTGGAGTCCCAGACACCGCAGGATCCCGGGGGGATTAAGGCAAAGCTGAGCCTTCCGGAGCAGCCCTGGGATTACTGCACATCCCTGACACAGACTGAAGAGTCTCCATCCCCCGGGACCGCTGAACCTCTCCAAACAAGGCTGCCAGCCAGGACTCCAGGTTTCCTGGAGAAATCCACGCTTGTGCCCCGCACAGAGCAGGGAATGCCCCTCTGCTGCTGGCTGCCGGGCACCGTGCCCCGGTGCTGGGACAGATTGACCCCAGTGCTGACCCTCCCTGCGGGCCCTGGGATTTGGGCGGTGTGGGGGCTGCTGTCCCCGCGTGGCACCGCTCTGCTCCAGGTGACAGCAGCGTTTCCAGCACCTCAGAGCTCCACAAACACCTTCACAGGGAGGGAGGGGGGTGCCCATATTCCCAACCTCCATCCCCCCAGACCCAGGCAGGGCAGGTGACACCTCAGTGACACCTCAGTGACACCTCAGTGACACGCACAGACCACAGACCGAGCCCTCCCTCCTGGAAACCCCTCTGGGAGCAGGAAATGCGCTCTCCGGAGGACATTCCGCTGGTTCCCACGGGGCTGTGCCCCCCCGAGCCCCCGTACCTGGGTGCAGGCTGGCAGCAGGGTGCTCTCTGGGGACAGCTGGCTCTGCCACTGGCCCGGCCGGCGACAATCCAGCTGGATGAGGCTGCGGCACTCCTGGTGACACGTGTACCTGCAGTCTGCGGGGACAGAAAGGACAGCGTGAGGCACCCCGGAGCTGCAGTGTGGGGCTGGGGGGCGGTGGGGGAACCACGGGAAGGGGCTGGATTGCAACCAGAGGGATCCCAGCACGGTCAGAGCTGGAGCCAGGCACCTGTCCCCGTTCAGGCACAGTCCTGCAGGTGAGGAGAGGCACCGCAACACTTCATCCAGAGCAAAAATTGCTCCCACACCCTCTCCCCAGGGAATCCTGTGCTCCTGGATGTGATGGAGCAGCACAAGCCACATTCCTGCCACGCACTCTGCTGCCTCTCCCTGACCTGCTGGCACGCCGATACATAAAGTATGGAAAAATCCTCAAATCCCACCAAACCACAGGGTCCCCACTGGCCAGCTCTGCTCCTGGGAGGTGGCACCTGCAGGAAAAGCTTGGCCAGTGCACGGGGAAAGGATCCTTCACCTCCCTCCACCGGGAAATATCTTTGTACCGGCCAGAGGTCAAACGATTTAAGGTCACTAAATACACGGAAGGGTTTGGGTTGGAAGGGACCCTAAAGATCACCCAGTTCCACCTCCCACACTTTCCACTGTCCCAGGGTGCTCCAAGCCCCGTCCAACCTGGCCTTGGACCGTTCCAGGGATGAGGCAGCCACAGCTTCTCCGTGCCAGGGCTTAAACACGAAAACTTCAAGGGCCAGCTCCGGTGCCAGAGGCGAGGATCGACCGCCTGCAGCCCCAAATCCACCCCTGCAGAGGGCAGGGACACATCCCAGCCCAGCAGAGGCTGTGACCTCCTGTCCCCAGGTACAGCAAGGCATTTCTGTGGCTGTTTCCTTCGGATGCTGAGCCCGTGTCAGACATTAACCCGTTCGTGCACAGACGGCTCCGCACAGCCCAGCTTTAACCCCTCCAGGCACAGGGTCCCGCTCACCCCCTGCTGCAGAGGGACACATTTGGCACATCCAACTCCACTGATCCCTTATTTTTGGCTATTGCCTCCCAGCCCTTTCCCTCAAAGCCCCGACTCCTCCAAACCCTCCTGACTGCAGTGAACAACCTCCTTCCACTTTAATGGCCCACCTGAGCCTTTTAATTTTTAACTGCTGCACAAACAGCCTTAAATTTACTCTTTACACTGCCCAAAATTCCAGAGCGGTCACCAAACCTGGAAAAAAAATTATATCCTAAAAGCAGGGCAAGAGAGTTCGCTCCACAGAGGGACGTGAGCACCTGTCCCTGCACCAGCCCTGAGACCTTGCTGAGAGCCACTGAACTTGTATTTTAAATAGACTTCTTTCTTTTTCCTTTTTTTTTTTTCCCTTTTCCTTTTTTTTTCTTTAGCATTTGGGTTATTGGTTTTGAATATCTGGGGCTTGCAGGAAAGCAAAGGAATGTCCCATGTTTGCTCTGGAAACTGATTTTTGCTCAGCTCTGGTGAATTCTCCAGTGCCTGAGAATGAGTGAGAGGAGCTGAACCACTGCTGGGAGCTGGTGCCTGAGGGGGGAAACATCAATCTCCAGGGGAAACAGGGAAATCATTCATCATTTAGCATTCATCTGGCGTGAGCTGTCTGTCATTCTCCTGTTCCAAGTCAGTCGTCTCAAGTAAGCCTGGGGGGAAAGCAGGGAGACTTGGCTTTTTTTTTTTTTAATTAGAGATAAGCTGCAGTTACAGTAATTTAATGCATGACCTTTCGAGCAGCTGGAACAGCCTTTTGACAGGGGACACTGGCCAAGTCTTTGCTGGAGGTGCCAGCTGGAGAATGCTCCAGCTGTGGGTTCACCTGAGCAGCTGCCACCACCACGTCCCTTCTGCCCGTGTGGGCCCGGATTTTCAGCTCTGGGCAGCTCCAGAACATGGGGCAAAGGCAGCCAAAGGTCTGACACACGTCACTGGGACCACAGAAACGCCAATTCCCAAGCAATTCCGCCGGATCTGGCCCATTGTGGCATTTCTTCGTGGGATTAAAGTGTGACACCTCCTTAGTCACCGTCACCTATTAACAGACCTAATCACCCGGGATCCGGTGGGGAGCACTAATTTTAGAAACCCTGCACGGCTTTGGGAAGCAGCCACGTGACCAGTTTGCCAAGAGGAGCAGGATGCCTCCACTTAGGCTTTAAGATAATTTCCATTCCCGTCAAACAATGGAACCCTTGGAAATGGAGTTTCCTCAGAAACAGAAAGATCGCGGTACTGTGAAAAACTTGGGTGGCTGAGGGGAATTTCCCTTGCTCCACAGATAAAGTGGGATAGAGCAACCCAGTCCCATATAAATGCCCATCTCAGTTCCTAAACACGGGACTGCAGTCACAGAATGGTTCGGGTTGGAAGCACCTTAAAGCTCCTCTGCCATGGGCAGGGACACCTTTCCCTGTCCCAGGCTGCTCCAACCTGGCCTTGGACACTTCCAGGGATGGGGCAGCCCCAGCTGCTCTGTGCCAGGGCCTCCCCCCTCTCCCAGGGAAGAGTTTCTCCAGTCACCCTGCCCACCCCAATCCTCTCATTCCACCCCCCCAGGACACCACAGACCCCATGGGGCATCTTCCAACTCAATGTGACCCGAGTGGAAACGGGGACAAAAGGAGAAGGGAGGCCCCACAGGTGTCTGAGAGCGGGGACAGCGTGGCAGAACGGAGATTTCCTCCATTCAGACTCTGGAACCCCTCAGGGGCTCCCACACCTCGAAGTGCAGGCTGCACCTGAGGCTGCATTTTGCAACCTGTGCTGCTTGAGACGCTCCTCCTGTGCCTGACGTGGCCGGGGTGACCTCAGGGGTGGCAGCAGGATGTGGCCCTGTGGCACCAGCACAGCGGGAGGTCTGAGGGGACAGGGCAGGACCTGTGGCACCACCACCACCAGCACCCACAGAGCCAGCCCAGGGAAGGGTCTCAGTGCTCCTGCAGAGCAGGTCCTGACACCCCCAGGGCACTGACCCAGCCCCAGCCCTGCAGCTCCATCAGCGCAGCCTCGTCTGGGCAGCTTTAGGTCTAAACCAGAACATTTGGGTTCATTTGTTTGCAAACACAGCCCCAGGGGCCTGCTTCTGTTTGTGCAGAGCAGGCAAAGCCCCTCGGTGACAGCCACCCCTCTGCCAGGTCCCTGTGCCACTGTGGAGCCCAGGCCCAGCTGCTGGCAGGAGCCATTACTTAACAAAAATCAGATTTTCCTTTGCAGCGGCGAGCGGGGCAGCACCGACGGCCTGTGCTCGTGCCAGGGCAGGGCTGCAGAACAGCCAGAGGAGAGGCTGAAGCCACCTGGTGCCACAAGTGCGGTGCCAGCCCTGTGCCCACCCGCACCTGCCAGGCAGGATCCCTGCGGCCAGGCCAGGCCAGGCCAAGGCAAACCCTGCACCCCAAAGAGCAGCGGAAAAGCTGCAAACCCAGCCAAAAAACCCCAAACCCCGCCACCACCTACCTCTAACCAGCAACACCTCCCTGCTGGGCCTCCTCGGCAGGCGCAGTCCCGCGGACCAGGGCTTGGATTTGGGGAAATGCCTGAAGATTTTACGGATTCTCCTCGTTACAAGGCCGAAGCAAGTGGCTGCTCCCGCCTTCCCGTCCGTCATCCTCGGGACGGGAGGCCAGGAGCTCTCCAGGCACGTTCCAACCCCAAATGCTCTGGGATAGAGCAGGCACCGCAGCAAGTTGTGTCTGCTCCCACGAGAGGCCTTTTCCCCCACGGAGATAAAGCCCTGACATTGTCCATTTACAACCTGCTGCCATCCGACGGGCTTATTTATTTATTTTGCTAAGCAGGGAGCGCAGCTCAGAGCTCGTGCATCTCCTGTAAGCCATGGAAAACTTTCTATTTCTGGGGCTTTTTGCTTGATAAGATAAAATAACCCAACGGAAGAGATTAGAGGGAGAAAGCGCAGGACTCGGCCGTGCACTGGGAGGTCTCTTCCCGGCATCCTCCCTTCCCTCTTCGCTGCTTTTCCCCGCAGCCTTTTAAAGTTTGAGGGATAAAAAAAGTCCCCAGTGTTTAATCAGAGGTTAAAGGAATACACTGAGATTAACTATATTTATAATATTGATTTAAACTCTGCACATCGTTAAGAGAAGCTTGCAGAGCCTTTCACAGCATCTACGAAAATCAGGGCATTATTAAAAAAGAGAGAGAGTGACTTTTTAGTGATAGGACAAGGGGGATGGTTTTAAACTAAAAGAGGAGAGATTTAGATGGGATATTTGGAATAAATTCCTCTCTCTGAGGGTGGGGAGGCCCTGGCACAGGGTGCCCAGAGCAGCTGTGGCTGCCCCTGGATCCCTGGCAGTGCCCAAGGCCAGGTTGGAGAAGGCTGGGAGCACCCTGGGACAGTGGAAGGTATCCCTGCCGTGGCAGGGGTGGGATGAGATGAGCTTTGAGGTCCCTTCCCACCCAAACCATTCCATGGTGTACCAGTGACAGCCGTGCCAGGTGCCAGCTGACGGGGTGGGACACAAACATCAGTTTACCAGCACTGAAATCTGCCACTCTGCACCCATTCCCCCGCGAGCTCTCTGCTCAGGACCCCTCTCACAAACAGTTTCCAGCACCCTGCGCAACACAGGGAGTAACAAAGATGGAATTTAACCAGTCCAAAACCCACCTCGAGCAGCAAAAGCAGTGAGTTATCCCAGGGGCCTTTCTGTCACCGAGGGAGCCCTGTGCCCGTCCCTCCTTCCCACACCCCGACCAGCAAACTCCACTGAGCTTCACTGGGACCAAGCAGAGGGAGAAGCCCAAAAACCAACCTGCAAGGTAAGAGCTGGAGCCTCGGCTGGTGTCTCCCTCCATAAACCCTTCCCAAGGCACTGCCCGGGAATGCAGCAGGAAACATGACCCTGGAAGCCCTGAGCCACCCCACGAGCCTGTCCCACGGCTCTGGGCAGGTCCCCGTCCCTCCCCACAGCTCCATCTCCTCCCGGGAGGAGCACGCCCTGCCCGCGGCAGCCGCGGTGGGTGGGAGGCACCCCCGGACCCAGCCCGTCCTCACCCAACCCCAGCAGCACCCGGCCAGCACCATCCCCACCTGCCCGAGCCACCCCGGCAGCAGGAAAAGCCTCAGGAATCCGCCTGGATCAGCTAAGTGGAACAGAAATGCAAAGCGCTGTGGGTCCTGTGAACTGTCAGCGATTATTAAGTGCAGTGGCGAGACTGGAGGCACGGCTGGGTGTGGGAGGACGGGCTGGAAGGAGAGACACAAAAAGCGCCGTGTCCCCCAAGAGCACCAGCGGTGCGAGCAGAGCCACGTCCAGGTGAGGCTGGGCTGGGGAAAGAACTCGTTAAAGGACTCGTTATCTTAAGCAAACGACTACTGGAGAACCAGTAACATTAGAAATGAAGTTTGCTCTACAAATTAGAAAGAGAAATGGTTTTTTACCACCTCCCTCCTTAAGAAAATAGGGGCTGAATCAGCGCAGAGCCTGAACACGGAACGAGCTGCTCTGGGAGACAAGGGCGGCTCCAGACCAGAGCCACAAAACCCATTTGGATGCCGAGGTGCTTTACTGGGCTGGATCTGTGTCGCAAGATCTGCAGATCAAAAGCTGGCTTCAGGTGTGACTGCGTCTGCAGAGGTGTCTGAGGCTCTGAGGTTTCCCTCGAGGGCCGCCCCACACGCAGCCCTGCCCACAGGGAAGCACGGGGAGCTGGAGCGACTTTCCTGCAAGGAAGCCCTTCAGCCAATAATGTTTATTTTGATAACACAAACACTAGAATATTTGATTTTTGCTTATAGGAGACACCGAGAGCCAGGGAAGCACTCGAGCCATTCCCACCCGGTGTCCACCCAACCCTTCCCAGCAGGAAGCTGCCCCAAGCCCAGCCTGGTTTCTGTGCTGTCCCCAAGCCAATAAAACACGCAGAGGGCTTTGAAGCTGCGTTAGTCACCAGGACACCCAGCACTGCAGCCGCCCCACCAGAGCTCACCGAACCCCAGCGCTGCGCCCCTGCCCATCCAGCCCCCCGCCCCTCCCCTGCCGGGAAAAGCTGCCAGGAAAAGCTGTCCCCCAGCAGAGGGACAGACATTTACACCCCGACACGGAGATTATTGACTCTACTACTGACTCAGCTCTGAGAGGTGCCAGCAGCACAAAGCCACACGCATTAAATAGAAGATATTCGAGGCACAGCTACTCCTCCTGCCCAAGCGCATTCCCTCCAAGGCTGGAAACGAGGATTTTCAGGGAATGCCAGTCAGATTCGCCCCCAAGCTCCCACCTCCCTGTCCTTTCGCACTGACACCAGTGGGAGCAGGATGCTGGATGTCTGTCCTGTGCAGAACCCGGAACACTCCCAACAAAAGCAGGGGAAAAGGGCTCCCGTGTCTCACGCAACATCAGCCTCGGCCCCAGGTGCAGCACCCGCGGGCAGGGCTGGGGTTAAAACCAGAGAAGGCCCCCCCTGAGCCTCCTTTTCTCCAGACTGAACAGTAAATAACTATAATAAACAAACACACAAACAAACAAACGCCACTTTCCCATTTTGCTAAATACAACCAGATCCGACGTAAATAAAAATAGGCCAGAACTGTACAAACAAAACCCTGAGTATCCTCAGGCTGCAAGTCAAAAGCAAACAAGCAGCAACTCTGCATCAGAAAGAAAAAGAAACATTCTCCAAGGGGGGAGAGCACACCCCGTCTGCAGCTCTCAGGCGTTTTTAATGGGAATCACTACTGGGATGACAGGGAATGCAGATATGAGCGTCCCTCCTCCCCCATCCCGGTTGTTTGGGGAGTTTTTGAGGCAGAACTACTCCCACAGTCTGCATATTCTCTGAAATGAAAAGGGAAATAGAGTTATTTAAAATCTGTTTCAATATAAGTATGGAAAACATCCTGCCAGAGGAGAAGTCCCTCAAAACAACTATTTACAGCATTTTGCAACGCCACAAAATTCTGTGAATCCGTGCTTTAAGTCAGGATTTCAAAGCACACAAGCCAGGACCTCACCTCACACCTGACCCTGGCTTCCAGGGGCTGGCGAAAGAGCCTCGGCAAAGTTTTTTTCCCCTCAAATAACCCGTATTTCTCCTAAACTCGGTATTTCTTTGATTTCATTCACACATTCCCTGCAGCATGCAGGGAGCTCCCAGCCCCGAGGAATCACCTGGCCCCCAGCAGGTTTTGAGGGAATTCATCAGGAACGGCAGGCAGAAAGCGAAGGTGCACCCCAGAAATCAGATTTACACCCCCCTCGTTCCACCAGCGCCCCGCGCCGCGATTTCCCAGCCCCGGCGTGTCCCCGTGTCACGTTGTGGTGGCGGCCGGGTTACACTTAATTAACAGCAGCCAGCGCTAAAGCCCTAATGAGGCAGCAGGGCCATATGGTGCGGCTGGCTCTGCCGGCCGCCCTTCATCCCAAACGGCACCAGGAGGCACGGCCGAGAGCCCCGCCCGCCCCGCGCCCCGCAAATCCCCACCAGAAACGTTTAATTGATTCGTAATCTAAGGAAAGCCAAGCGTAAGGACCAGAACTGCGTGAGCCAGGCACTGAGTGCCCCGGTGAGGCTGGCGCTGCTGCACGGGCCTGGCAAAACCCTCCCAAACAGCCCCAAAAATGAGCGGCGACGCGGTGGGACGCGGCTCAGTCCCAAATTACTGCCAGCACCAACTCCCTGCCCTCCACACCCACACTGAGGGCACCCTCACAGGTACAGGTGATCCTGCGGGCACCAACCTGCGGGGAATGGCATCAGCATCAACACCTTCTGCTGAAAATCAAGAGGCTCAGCTGATCCCGACCGGCAAATTTTCCAGTCCCTCAAGCCCCAGCAGCTGAATCCCAAAAGATTTTCCCCTCAGGGTGAGGGACTGAGCGGGACAAGAGCAGTGTCACAGCCAGCAGGGCTCGAATCCCCAAGTTATCAGTGACACGCGTTTGATAAAACCTCTTCGTTTCCCCTCCCTCAACAACTACCACGGGTCACTCCTCCCCGGGGAGCGGGAGCAGTACCCCGGGACAGGGCACACGGCGCGGGTGTCGCTGCGCAGCCCCAGCAGAGTCACCTCGTTCGGCCCCTTCCCAGACTGGGGAAAGATGAATCTCTCCTGCAGAGCACGAACAGCTCCAGCACAGCACGGATCCGACACGAGGAGCGCGCGTCTTAGCGCATCTGCCTGGCACAGCTCCCTCACCCCGGGAGTTTGGGCAGAGCTTCAGGCAAATTTACAAATTCTGGAGGACTTTACCCCTCACTGCAGAGCTTTACAAACACGAACCCTCCCTGCTCACCGCGAGCTGCTGATGCCAACCCCGCCCATGAGCCGATCATCTCCTCTTTCCTGGAAAAACTTCATTTTCCAAACCCGCCCGGCAGCACCGCACCCGCGCCCACCGCCCGCACCCGGAGACCCCGGCCCGGTCCCTCCCGATGCGCAGCCCCCCGGGACCGCCCCAGGGGGAGCGGGGGGCCCCTGCGGGTCCCCGCGGCACCAAAGCGGGACCCTGAGGAGTGCAGAGCTGGGGCGAAGGGGAGGGAGAGGGGCCGGGGGCGCAGAGTCCGGGCAGGGTAAAGGATGCGGGACGGCAGCACCGGGCGGGGATGCGGGCAGGGCGGGGTTGCGGGCCAGCGAGGGGCAGGCAGGGGCCAGGCAGGGCTCAGCAGGACGCGGAAAGGCGCGGACAGCACTCACAGTCGCAGCGCAGGGCGCGCTCCCGCACCGCCTCCCCGCACAGGTCGCACCATCCGCGGCGCGGCAGCCGCGGGGCGAACCGGTGGCCGCGGCCGCGCTCGGGGGGCTCCCGCGGCG
>VXBT01005516.1:27373-42442 GCA_013400235.1 Oriolus oriolus
ACACGGAGGAGTGGCCCCCCCCCAGCTGAGGCTCCCGGGGCTGTGGGAAATGTGAGCGGGAAAATATCGCTGCCAAATGTCGGGAGCGCAGCAGCTCGGAGCACAGCGGTGCCCGGGCCGCTGCTCTCACACCTCCCCTGGGCACAGGAGGCTTTGGGGGGCACGGCTGGGGGTGGCCGGAGCTGGTGCTGCGCGCCCCCTGCCACTGCGAGTGACCCCCTCGATGTCACAGGGGATGGGCAGGTCCCTGTCATCCCCTCCCCGCTGGCTCCGGTCCCCGCGTGGCTGGAGGGTGGCACAGCCCTGAGTCACGCAGGACACCGCTGGCCCTGCCCTGCTGCTCCCACCCGCTCTGCTTTGAAACACGCTAATCCACACAGAATCGCCCAGAATTTCTCTGGCGTTTGGAAGAGTGGGAAGGCGAGGGCAGAGCTGGGCTGGGTGAATCCCGGCTCCTGGGCTTACGGGAAGCTGAATTTGACGTCTCGCATGTACTCTTGAGGACAGGATAAGCCAAGGATATCTAAATCCTTTTCAAGGATTCTAATTTGAAGGATGGATTAAAACACTGGCTCTGAATTACAGCAGCCTAGCGCCATAAGCAGTCCCTAATAAGGGCTTCAAACTGAAGGAGGAATTCATGCAGCTGGAAAAATTCGAGTTTTGTTCTGTGCTAAGCAGCAAGATTAATTTTTTGAAGGTCTTTTCCTTCCCCATTCAGGATCCTGATTCGCTTTCACGCCTCCTCTGCTTCTGCTTGAAAACAGAAGCAGATTTACCCCTCAGTAAATTGTTCCAGAGAAATTTGGTGTTTTATCCTATGTCCTCCACAAACTGTTAATTGGATCAGGAATCACTTGCAATAAAGGAAACTTCTGAGGGTAAAGTCTGCCTGGCACCTGGCTGGGAACCTCCTAAAGCCATTCTGGATTTTTATTTTCCCAGCACCATCCTGGGACACAGCTCCAGTCTGTTCTGCAGCCTTGAGGGATAAAAGTACTTACATAAATGTAATATTTTCTGTCCCCACAGCAAGCTCTGGCTCAGCTTGCACAAGAGGCTCATGACAGTTGTTATCCTGCCCAGCTGTCCCGGCAGGTATTCAGAGCTGACAGCACAGGGAGCTCTTTTAGGCCACAGGTTAAAATATTTGGGGGAGGGAAAAAAATACCCCAAGTAATTAACATTGGCAGGAAAATTCCTGTTTCATTTGGATTCCAGAAGTCCCCTCTGCAGCTGCTGTGTTACAGCAGTTTAAGCATGACAAGGGCTATTAGCAAAAACTCTTTTTTCCGTTTGCCAAGAAATAAATCCCTTTTTGTTGAAGCCAAACATGTTCCAGGTCAAATGCTCAGCTGGTGCGAGTCAGTGCAGCTCCACTGAATCCAAGGAGGGGCAGCAGGGACCCTGCCTGGGCTCCCTGCCCTGTTCCTACGGGAATATCACTGAATTCTGGCTGGATTAAAAGTAATGTCTGTTAGAAAACTCAGAGACTCCTAGAAAACAATTTGTAGGAGAAAAGCTTTTAAGCGATGGATCAGTTCCACCTCTCCACAGCAAACAGTTGGGTTTGACATTCAGGATGTTGGGTTTTACAATTAAAATGAATGGGGATCTTTGGTGCCAAATTCCACCGGGGAAAGGTTTCCTGGGCGGGGGAGACTCCCGGGCACCCGTGGCGTGTTCCTACAAGAAAGTCAGGCCAGGCACAGCCCTGCGGCTGCTGCTCCTCCTTCCTGTGCTGCCTCTGCTGGGATTGCTGCGTCCTGGCACCGGGACGTGCCAGGGATGGGTGGGATGAGCCCAGCAGGGTGGGATGTGCCGCCCTGCCCGGCTTCGGATGCTGCAGGACGGGATGGGGGTGTGGGATGGGGGTGACAGCCCATAAATCACGCTGGGGACAGGCAGGGGGTTGGGTGGGTGAGGGGCAGCGTGGTTGAGCCTTCCCACAAACACCTCCTGATACCATCTCCCAGCCCTGGATCCCGGCGGTCCCTGTCGCTGCTGCCCCGGCTGATGATCGGGGAATTGCGGCTCCTCATCAACCCCAAGGTCAAAAAACAGTCGGAAAACCAGAGCGGAATCACCGCCCCTAACAAAGGGCTGGGACGGCCCCGGCGTGGATCTCCAGGGTCTCCCCCCAGTTCTCTGTGCAATTCCCGAGGGACAGCGAGGTGGGAGGGATGTGTTCCCCCTCCATCCTATTTCTCTGGAGCACAACAGGAGGGAAGTGTTGGGAATGTCTTCCCAGGGCAGCTCCAAGCACTCACAGCCAGCAGCATCCCCCCTGCCCCTCTCCAGCGCATTAAAAGTGGGAATAATCCCTAAATAAGTAAGAGGGCAAAAAGGCCCAGCCTCTTCTTCTTCCTCACCTGTCACAGTGATACAGAGAAGCCATAAAAACACCGAGTCCTTCAAGCATTTTTTAAAAAGAATAAAATAAAACCCCACTCAGTTTTCTGGCCAGACTCCCAGAGGCTCAGGGCACTCGGAGCTGATGGGGGTGAGCGTGCAAAGTGCTGGAGCAGAGAGGTAGGACACAGAGAGCTCCCAGAGCACGGGAATCCCACGGCTCCGTTGCTCCAGTGCTGTGAATTCCCTGTGGTGGGAAGTGGTTTTGCTTCAGCAGCTGCACCTTCACCATGGCCCTCAAATGCTGGGAGTGGGAGCAGCCCCACCCAACCTGCAGGGACAAAACCAAAGCATTTAGGTTAGATGTGGTCCTAAAAACAGGGCTGAATTCCCAATTTCTTGTTTTTTTTTTCCTTTTACAACTCCTGGACATCCTGGTGTACATATTCCCATTTTCCACTTGCGTTGAGAGCCTCAAGAAAAGGAAAGGAAGGATGAGGAGGAAAATCGGGGGGGTTCAGCAGTGGATGCTGGGTTTTGCAGGGATTTTCATCCAGAAAGAGCAAGCATCACTTCCCCAGGGCAGTGAGCAGTGGTCAGCGCTGGGCAGCACTGGGAAAAGGCTGGGAAGAGGGTGAAGAAATGACGGAGATGTTCATGGCTAAAACTCCAAGAAAGAGAAATTCTGCTGCTGCCAGACCACGGTGCAAACCTGGGGCAGTTAAAACCCCACGTGAACCCCTCAGGAGTGACCATGGCTGTGCTTGGCAGCTCCCAGGGCAGCTCCCAGAGCCTGCTCCCCTCCCAGGGCAGTGTGCCCACATTCCTGGAGGAAGGAGCAGGGATCCCTGCTCGGAGCAGCAGCTCTGGGTGCTCACTCACCGCTCGATGATGCTGTTGTTGAGCTGGAGATCGCAGGTGACCGACCTCATCTGCTCCAGCAGCTCCTGCATCCTGCAGGGACACAACCAGCCCTAATTCCTGCATCCTGCAGGGTCACGGGCAGCCCTAATTCCTGCATCCTGCAGGGACACAACCAGCCCTAATTCCTGCATCCTGCAGGGTCACAGGCAGCCCTAATTCCTGCATCCTGCAGGGTCACAGGCAGCCCTAATTCCTGCATCCTGCAGGGACACAACCAGCCCTAATTCCTGCATCCTGCAGGGTCACAACCAGCCCTAATTCCTGCATCCTGCAGGGACACAACCAGCCCTAATTCCTGCATCCTGCAGGGTCACAACCAGCCCTAATTCCTGCATCCTGCAGGGACACAACCAGCCCTAATTCCTGCATCCTGCAGGGTCACAACCAGCCCTAATTCCTGCATCCTGCAGGGACACAACCAGCCCTAATTCCTGCATCCTGCAGGGTCACAACCAGCCCTAATTCCTGCATCCTGCAGGGACACAACCAGCCCTAATTCCTGCATCCTGCAGGGTCACAACCAGCCCTAATTCCTGCATCCTGCAGGGACACAACCAGCCCTAATTCCTGCATCCTGCAGGGTCACAACCAGCCCTAATTCCTGCATCCTGCAGGGACACAACCAGCCCTAATTCCTGCATCCTGCAGGGTCACAACCAGCCCTAATTCCTGCATCCTGCAGGGACACAACCAGCCCTAATTCCTGCATCCTGCAGGGTCACAACCAGCCCTAATTCCTGCATCCTGCAGGGACACAACCAGCCCTAATTCCTGCATCCTGCAGGGACACAACCAGCCCTAATTCCTGCATCCTGCAGGGTCACAGGCAGCCCTAATTCCTGCATCCTGCAGGGTCACAGGCAGCCCTAATTCCTGCACCCTGCAGGGACACAGGCAGCCCATTACTCCCACCATACACTGAGCAGGGATCACACCTGGCAGGGTCACACTTTTCCAGTCCTGTGGGCACAGAGCACTCGTCCCGCTGCCGAGGATGAGCAGCAGGATGTTCTGCTCCTGCCCAAGGAGCTGGGCTGTCCCCAAATCCCCGTTCCCAAAGACTCACCGCAAAGCCATCTCCTGGCGTGCCTGGCTCAGGGGGACGGGCGAGGGCACGGGAGGAGCCGGGGCCAAGCTCCATCTGTCCACCTGGAGAAGCCTGTCCAGAGCCTGTGGAGATGGAGAGTCCTGGCAGTGCCCACACCAGGGGCTGACCCCGGGGCAAACACTCAGAGGCACTCACGGAGTCACACCCAGCGCTGCTCCAGGACGAACCAAAAGGGACCCAAGGGCCAGGACAGCTGCCAGGAGGTTGTGCCCAGCTCAGCAGCTTTGCTGTGGGAGCTGGAGGTGAAGCAGCATTTCCCTCCTGTTGTCATTCCCGTTCACTGGGCTGTGCCAGGCAATCCCTGGGACCAGGAGTGCCCCTGCCAGAGGTTTCCCCACTCCCTGCTCACACAGCGCGACAAAACACCACCTCCAGCTCGGATCACCCACAAAGAACCGCAGCAAGGGGTCCAAAAATACTCCAGGGTTCCCCTGCTTAACCCAAGTGCTCCTGGGTGCTGGAGAGGGGAGCAGGAGCATCCTCAGGGAGCAGGAGGAGGCTGTGGAGCTGCATCCCTGGACACCTACGCCCTGCAGGCAGTCCTGGCACTCCGTCATCTCCACGCTGCAGGCGCTGATGCGGTTGCTGAGCCTCTTCAGGTGCTTCTTTATCTCACAAACTTTCCTGGAAAGGAAAAAAAAAACGATGACAAAACTCCCGGTCACCGCTTGGCATCATTAATTTTTTAATGTGTTTTAATTGCACGCTGCTTTCTGCAGCCCTGTCTGGATTCAGAATCCTGAAGGAAAGTAAACGTGTCCCAGCAGTGCTGTAATTACAGCTCAAACAGCCACCATAGGCCAGGTTAACCAAACAGCACTAACAGCTAATTAATCAGGGAAAGTTGCTTGTAAATGAGGCAGCTCAGGCCCATCACTTCACCCGGCACAGCCTGGGCCTCCTGTCCCTTGGAGGACTGAGCATCTACCCAAAAAAGGCTCCTCACACCCAGCAGGCACATCATGAGTCGTATAAAAAAAAATATTTCTTTTGGCTTTAAAAAAACAAAGGAAAGAATATTTCAGGTGAATGTTCCACCTCAAGTGCTCAGAAAAACAGCCACCACCCCACAAACCCAGGCAGGAAACAAAACAGGACAATTAAAACTGAAGCAACAAGAAATTTAAAATATCCAGCTGTGACTCATGGTGTTTCTCCACAGGGACAGGAAAACAGGTACAAAAATACCCCAGGAAAACGTGGGGAAGGTTTTTTCCTCCCTGTGAGCAGAAGTAAAACCCTGGTTTAGTGCAGACAGGGCTCCTGCACTGCACGGGTTTTGTGGGGCTCCACACCCGGGGGGGAATCCCAACCCGAGACAAAATTCCCACTGAAACTGAGGGAGATTTCCTTGCCTGGGGTGGGATGGGCTGATGGGGTGAAACCTGCCTTTGGGTGAGGGCTGGCAGCACGGGAAGCCCCGGTGGCACAAGCTGGGGCTGGGAACGGGAGAAGGGTGAGAGAAGACTGGGATAAAACTGGGATGGGGCAGGGAAAAGGCTGGGATGAAAATGGGATAGGGCAGGGAGAGCACAGGGACAGGGCAGACCCTGCCCTCGGCCCCTGGAGCATTTCTGAGCACCCAAGACAAACTTGCAGCCTAAAAATCCTCTCCACTGCTAAACCCAGCACAGGGCTCCTTCCCACCAGGAACGGGACCAGGTCAAAAAATGGGTTTAATTCTAAGGTATTCCAGAAACTCCTCCTCTCTCCACCCACACCGGCAGCCCAGGGGAGGCTGCTCCTGCCGAGAAGCAACCTTGCCATGAAAATCCAGTGTTTGCAACACCCTCTGCCCGTCCCTGCTCTGCTGCTGCCACAGGCAGCGCGCTGCTCTCCGTCACCGCGGGGTAATTCGCTCTCTGCATTATTCCCCAAGCACCATTTAACAGAAAATCGCCCCCAGGAAGTGATCTCTGTCTCAGCAGCAATTTTGTCCCAATAAAATAACCTCTCCCCCCACCCCAGAGCAAGGGAACGGCTGCTTGAACTCCAGCTGCAAGTCTGGGGGCTTTTTAAAAAATAAATGTGAAATAGCAGGGCAGAACTACGGGACAGGAGCCAGCCCACGCAGTGGGATTTCCAGTGGGCTCACAGAGCTGCTCGAGGGCTTGTTACCCCTTTGGAGCCCCTCAGCAGTTCCCAAAATCCCCATTCCCATCTCCACCCCCATCTCCACGCTCCGTCCATAGCAGAGAGCGCTGGGAGCCCTGAACCTTGGTGGGTCATTGCAAAGTCCCCTCGCCCCGATCCCTGCGGGGGTTGGTACCTCATCCTGCTGCCATGCAGGGCCAGGGCCTCCTGGTACTGCTGCACACAGACGTTCTGGAAAATGGACAGAACCTTCCTGGCCAGGTTCCCCAAATTCAGCCTAAACCCCAGAAGAGAAGAGAGAACGCTGTGATTTCCTCACGTGTGTGACAAGGAACATCATAGGAGACCTAAAGCTGGACGGAGGAAGAGGGGCTGGATGCTCAGGAACGAATGGCAGAGCAAACAAACCCTGACTGGGATGGGGAGGGAGGTTTGGGGGGATACAGTTCCCTGTCACCCCCCCAGGGCACTGCTCTGCCTTGGAATTTAAGGCAAATACTCAAGGTTAGACTGAGCAGTGGGACAAAGGAGTCTGTGAAATTTCACCCTCCCTGCCACACGCTGAAGTGGGAATTTCACTTCCTGCCCGTGATAAATTCCCCTGGTTTCAGTGGAAACTGAAAGGAGGATTCTTAAAGGTACAAAACCCATCAGGCACTTGGCTCTCACTGCAAGTTCAGCAGATGAGAAAGCAGGGACAATTCCTGAATCAGCATCTCAGTAAATAAATGGCTTCAGACCAAGCCCTGTGTGAGCAACAGCCTGGAATGAGTTTATCCCATCCCGGAATGAGTTTATCCCATCACAGAACGAGTTTATCCCCTCATCCAACACAGGGGTGTGGCCCAAGAGCAGCTCCCTGACCCCACCTCTGCAGAGCTTCTCCCATAACTTCATCTGAAAGAGTTCATGGCTTGAAACCTTCACTGTGGAAGGTCCTGCAAGGAGGAACCAGCACAGGAACCACCTCCAGCTGCCCTCTGACCACATCAGGGACATTTTGTACCCCTTTGGGATCCAATCAGAACCACCAAACACCGGCCTGGCCTCAGCAAGGGGCAGGTCCTGGGGAGGGGAGAGGGTTGGGACTCACTTATCCAGCTTGTGTATTTGTTCCTCGTTGTAGCCCAGCCCTGGGGAGGAAAGACACCGTCACCACACGTTCTGCTCACCACCAATAAACGGGCAATTTCACAACACACGGAGGCTGCTGAAGGGGATTTTCCTGGCTCAGCCCCCGGGGCCACTGCCAGGACACAGAAACAGAGGATCTGCAAGGTCCTTTCGGCCCCAACCGTTCCGTGGTTCGAGGATTCCGTGAAATAACTGCGAATCCCAGCAAACAGAAACCATCCGTTTTTCCACAGGGACATTCCCGCCTCGTGCCCCCGGCCCCAGCACTCACGCAGACACGTCCTGGCCTTCTTGAACTGCTTGTAGATCAGCTGCATCTTCTCCAGGCAGCACTCGATCTGCTGGATGCTGGAACGGGACAGGGAAGGAGGCGTGAGGCCCCTCGGGAGGGAGGCGGTGAGTTTGGGGTGAAATTACTGCTTTGGGGTGAAATTACTGCTTTGGGGGGAAATTACCACTTCGGGGTGAAATGTGAACCCGCTGTGAGTCGGGGGCACTGCTCCCCATGTCCGTGTGCAGGGACATCACCCAGCACCCCCCGTGTGCAGGGGTGGCACGAGGGGCTGTGCCTGGCACGGGAACTGCTCCATCCAGGTGGGGACAGCCAAGTGGCACCAGGGACTCCACCACCAACCTTTTGTCTTCGTGCACTTGCTGCCTGTCCTTCACCAGCTCGGCCAAAATCCCATCCAGTGCCCCCTGGAAGTCAAAGATGTTGTGGGAGCACTGGGAGAGCTCCTCGTCCACCTGCGGAGGAGGGGAGAGGTTGGGACCAGCTGCTCCGAGAGCCGTGGGCGCTGCTGGGGCTGGGGATGCTCCTCACCCTCTGCAGCCTGGTCTTCACCAGAGCCACATCCACCCCAGCCGGGCCCCTGCTGCCTGCAGGAGCGGCCTCGTGCCTGAGGAATGACAGAAAATGAATATTCCTGAAGGAGGAAATAATCCAGAGGCAGCTGGCACCGGGGCAAAGGCATCCAGCCCGTGCTGAGCTCCTGGGGGGCTGCAAAGTGCTTTCCTCAGGCAGCAACTCAGCTTTCAGAGTGCCAGATCTGAGCCACGACATGCAAAGTGCTGATGTGCTAAAAACTCGCCCTGTTGTGTCCAATTTGTTCCAAAATTGTCGGTTTTACACCCGCTGGCTTCAGGCCAGCTCGGATGCTGTCTGTGTCCCTGCAGCTGGCACGGGAGCGCCGGGCTGAGCGTGGCACACTGGCTAAGTCAGCAGAAATATTCCTGATCCAGAGTGTTGGAAGGGCTGGAAGAGCCAGAGCATCCAGCTGCAGCCTTGCTGCTCTTGGCACCCCAGCCCTGAGCGCTGAACTCAATGGGAACCATGTGTCCCTATTTTTTTTCAGATGAAATGGAAATTAAGAGGCTTTGCTAAATGGCAAAGAATGAAAGAACAGCAACCCAGCGGCAAAGAATTTTCCACTACAACAACAACAACAAAAAAAGCAACAGAAAAGTGAAATATCCGTGGGTTGCTTTGGATAAAATGGGTTCAGCTTGGCCCAGGCCAGCCGGGTGGGAAGGGGTGTGTGGGGAAGGGGAAGCTTGAGGGCAGCCCAGGGCTCCTCCATAATTCAGTGGAGACTCTTGCAAGGAAATGGGGCATCTCCCCATGGACGGTGGGAGGTGGATGTTGGATCCATGGGAATGCAGCCCGGCTCTCCAGGGCTGCTTGCAGGGAGCAGGGTTGGTGATGGGGCCAGACCCCTGCAGGGCCCTGCAGCCGGTGCCATCCTGCTCTTTATTTCATCCCAACTCCATTTTCCTTTCCCTGGAGCTGGCAGCAGCCCTGGCTCCCTCCTGCCCAAGGGCTGTAAGAGTCAGAAAACCCCGGGGCAGGAGCCAGAGTCAGGACTGACCCATGGCTCCCGTGAAACCAGGGACTGATCATTAAAAGCTGAAGCAGAGAGGAAGAACCAGCCAGAGTGGCTCATTTCCCACACGGTGAGAAAGCCTCCCACCTCGCAGATATCAGCTTATTCCTGGAATTTTCCTTATTCCTGATTATCCAGGCACCTTTGAGAGCCCCATATCTTATCAGCCACAGCCCAGAGCCTGCGAACCTCACTTACAGCACGTGTGTCTTCACCTCGGTGAGCTGCAGGCAGGCGAGCACGGAGTGAGCCCCCCTCCTCTGCTCCAAAATCCTGGAGCACTCTGTTTTCAGGTTCCCGCTGCAAAGAGAGAAAACAGCCCCTCCAACACGTGCTCCCTGGGATCACAGACCCATCCCAGCTGCGTGGGAAGGGCGTGGGGATGGAGCTGGTGGCTTTTCTCAGGTTGCTCGTGAGACAGTGGGGGCTAGAGGAACCTAAAATTGGGTGTGGCTGCTGGTTTTAGGGTCTCTCACCCTCTGCTCACCGTCCTGCCCCAAAAGGAGTGGGTAGGGCAGTGAAATTCATCATGGAATGGTTTGGGTTGGAAGGGACCTTGAAGCCCATCTCACTCCAACCCCCCGCCCCAGCCCGGAACTCTTCCAAGAGACGCACACACAGTGATGATGATGATGATAATAATAATCCTGCTCTTTTCCTCAGCCTCTCTTAAATTGAAAAAAGTGACCCAAAAGGAACAAAAGGGGACAGGAGCATCCTCCCAGCACCGAGGGGTGTTTTCCTTCAGGTGCAGCCCCACGGGGACACACTGCCCCTCACACCCTGCTCCCTGCCAGCCCCACCACCCCCCACGGCCCCGCACCATCAGAAAGAGAAGGGAAACCCCCGAGCGGGTTTAACCCAACGCCCAAACCCCTCAGCTGTGGGCAGGGCCGTGTCCCTGCTCTGTCCCTGCCCCAGCAGTGGCTCTGGCACTCACATCACCCAGTGGAGGCCCCTGGCCAGCAGCTCCCGGCCGCGCCGCAGGGCCCGCCCCACGCGCAGGGTCTGGTGAGCGGCGCCCACGGCGCTCTGCAAGGCAAAGGGCACTGCCAGAGCTTGTGCCAGGCCCAGGGCACCGCCAGCACGGTGCCAGGGGCTGCCCTGGCCCCCTGGCACACGCACCCACCTTGGCTGCACTGCAGTCGGCCACCACGTCCACCCTGGGCATGAACTTCGGGAACTCCAGCGCCGCTGCAAAGACAGGCAGGGGTGGGGGGGTTTGTCCCCGGCTGTGGGCAGCTCCCGGCCACCAAACCAACCCTGCGGCCGCTCAGGATTTCAGCCTCAATGCTGGAGGCTCAGTGCAGCCCTCCAAGGGATTTTGGAAGCAGGGATGAAGGTGGGAATTCCCTGCAAAGCCCAGGGTGGTGTCTGGCTGTGAAGCACCAGCACAGGGCAGGGCAAAACTGACCCTGAAAGCTCCTAATCCTGCTCCACCTCCTGCCCTGCCCCAGGGACCAGGAACAGGACTGGGAACTGGCACTGGGAGCTGGCATCAGGAGTGGGAATTGGCACTGGGAACCAGCACTCCCTGCTGCTGGAACTGGGTCACTCCTGGGAATGGGGACAGGCACAACCTGGCAGTGGGAAAAGCGACCAGTCTGGTGAACTGGGAACCCTGCTGAAACTGGGATCCAGGTCCAACAGTGTCCAGGCACCAGGACCTGGGATCATGCAGGAAATGGGCCCATCATCCAGCTGGGAAATGGGAAATCTCTCAGGGTGATAATTGTAACAAATCCCTCCTACGACAGCCGCTCGCCTGCCGTGACACTCACGGTCTCTGTACCGGACCCCCACCACGTCCTCGGGCTGCTCAGAGGTGCTCAGCAAAGTCAGGGGGCTGCACTCCGTGGTTTTGCAGAAATTATGAGCTTGTAGATTGGGATCCAGCTCGTACAGGTGTCCTTCAAAAAAGTATTCTTGATGGTGAGGGACTATATTTGTCTGTTTGAAGACGGCATCTAAAAACTTGGTGGTACTGAAATGGAGAAAGAAACGAAAGGATGGGGATAAGCAATGAGGTCAGCACACAGATTTCCATCACTTTTGCGGCCTGCTGCCCTCAAAATACCAAAATACTGGTATTTTCTCCTAGCAAAGTATCAGACAAGGTCAGCAGAGCCCCCTGGACACGTCCCTGGGGCTCTCTGTGTGCCCATAGCTCCGTCGGTGCACTCCCAGCAAAGGCTGGTGTGAGCCTGGTGTGTTTGAACCCGGTTTAGGAGCAGTGCAAAGGGAATGGTGCTGCCCCCAGGTTCCCCTATTAAAGTGAGGGGCTGAGGCTTCCCAGCTCCATTCCCAAGTGTACCTCCAACACAGCCTTACGTGTTGTAGGAGTGGATGTAGATGCGATGGGAGGACGCCTGCTGCAGGGAGAACACGTCCACCACGATCCTGTGCAAAATGTCGTTGGTTCCTGCAAAAAACTGGTCGAATCCCCAGCATTTCTCCTGATCCACCTCCAGGATATTCGCCAAGATGGGGATCAGCTGGTCCTTCAGGCCCCTGCAGCAGCAACAGAGGAAGAGATGTTCGCACGGACTGGTGTAAGCCCGAGTCACAAACACGGTGACTGCAGGGCCACCGAGAGCCACCGCCCTGCCCTGCACCCCTTTTCCTGGCTGCAAAGCAACGATCTGGCCTGAAAGCTGTGACACCTGAAGATGACAAGTTCCTCTGCCTTGTTAACCCCTGCAGTGCTGTGTGAGGACACAGGAGCTGCAGCCCCAGCAAGGGACACTCACACGGAGAGGCGGCAGGTGATGGGCAGCTCGTAGCTCCACTCGATGTTCCCGTTCTCCTGCCTCTGGATGCCCGCAATGGCCCCGGGAGGCTTCTCAGTGGTGATTTTGTACCTGTGGGAAGGGAACTGCTCGCTGCTGACAGAGCCCAGTGAGCTCTGTTCGGGCACCGCCTCCCTCGGGGGGAGGGAAAGGGCAGAACGTGGCCAGGCTGGGAAAGGCGTGATTCACTGAGGGGAAATAAAGTGCCCAGAGGGAAAATACTGCAAGAAACAGTCAAAACCTTCCCAGAGAGCATAAACCTTGCCTTCCCTTCCAGCTGTTTAGCCAGGAGGTCATGGGAATGCATTTTATAGAATCCTAGAATTATCTGGGATGGAAGAGACCTTAAAGATCATCAGGTTCCAACCCCCTGCCATTTCCCTCATGGTCAGTGCCCCCATCCAGCCATCCCATTTGGAGGGAAAATGGGACACGGATCCTTCCCCACACAGCACACACACCACTCCCCACAGGCCCCTTGTCAGAGCTTTGAGGCCATATGGGATCAAACCATCAGGGAACCAGCACAGCCCCGGGGCCACTGCCACTGTCCCAGCTCCCCACCCACAGCTGGGCACGGGACCTACATGATCTCCTTGTTCCTGCGGGGTCCCCCGAAGGGTACGAAGGGGAGGCTGCCGGTGGCAGCGTGGTAGAAGGTGACACCGATGCTCCAGAGGTCCACGGTGACACCGAACGCCTTCTGCTGCGGCTTGCGCAGCACGGCTCGCTCGTACACGTCGGGGTGCTGCAGGCAAGCACAGAGCTCTGGGTCCTCCCCAAAACCATCCCCTGTGACAGAGCTCTGGGTCCTCCCCAAAACCATCCCCTGTAACAGCTCTGGGTCCTCCCCAGAAACCATCCCCTGCAACCCTGCCACAAAGCACTGAGCCCATCCCCTTCCAAAAACATGGATCAGGCGCTCTGAGTCGCTGCAGCTCCCAAATTAGGCAGCTGTCGGATCGAGGGATGGGGAGCAGCCTCCCCCAGGAGCCCCCAGCCTGGGACATGCCCTACTCACAAGATACTCCTCTGTCCCATAGACAGACACAAACTTTTCATCGTCCTCCAGCTCTCGGGCGGCTCCGAAATCTGTCAGTTTGTAGATGCTCTGGCCGTCCTCTCCCACGAGCCGCATGATGTTCCCGGGTTTGATGTCTCTGTGCACCACGCCGTTCTCACGGAGGTGGTTCATCCCTGCCACTGGGCACACAGGGGAAGCAGCATTCGTGTGTGGGGCTGCAGCACTGGGCTCCAGGGAGGTCAGTTTGGATTTAGGAAGGTGAGAAGGGCTGGAGAGGGGATGAATCCCACGGTGGTTGCACTTAAATGGGGACCAGTGTGACTGGGGGGATGGAGAGGATGAGGACATGGCCAGGGCACTGCCCCCGTGCCCTCCATCGTGGGGCACAGCCCGTTCCCACAGCAGCTTCTCAGAGCAAGGAGAAACCCTCAGGCTTCCCCTGAACACAGCTCAACCCCACTCCGTTCAGGGGTGCAATTTCTGACCCCTCACTCCATCGCCCAGGGCTGGTGCCTGTGGGGTCCCACCAGCACCGCAAGGTCCCCAGCCGCAGGGTCTCGGTCCCCGCGCTCACCCACGCACTGCAGCACGATGAGGAACTCGGACTCAGCCAGGCCAAAGGCATTTGCTGGATCTTCCAGCACGTTCAGCAGGCTGCCACTGGAGCAGTATTCCATCACCAGCACCTTCTGCTTGCTGCTGCCCTGCGGGGGGAGATGCCAGGAGGGCTCAGCCGGCGCTGTGTCCCAGCAGCCGGCCGCTGCCCCCACCCAGGCAGGACCGGGTCCCCTCCCTTGGCTGCTGAGCCCGAGGGTTTCCCAGCGGGGTCCCACTCACTGTCTCCTCCACGGCAAATAATTTGACAATGTTTTTGTGGTTCAGCTTCCGCAGCATCTCGAACTCTCTCATCTGCACCTCCTGAGGCCGCAGGTAGCTGGCATTATTAAAAACCTTCACAGCAACCAGCTCCCCTGATTTCTGGGAAAACAGGGAAAGAAGACACGAGGTGATGCCATTCACGTGCAGAGCAGCTCCAGGAGCTCTGTCACTCTCCCACAGCCCACTCGGGATGTAAATGCTGCCTCTGCACGGCGTCTGCTCCGCCGAACAAACAAACCGCAGTTATTCAGCCCCTCTGCGCTTCCTGTCCCCGCACCCACGAGACGCGTGTCGCTGTGTTTATTCGGCTCCACAAAAAGTTCCCGTCGGGAGCCGGGGCTGGCAGCTCCCCGAGGGATGGGGACGTTCCCGGCCCGCTCCCGCAGCCGCCCCTCTTGCAGTTTGCTCAATAAACTTCAAAGGCTGGTGAGGAGGAGAGCCCGCTCCAAGGCTGGCAAGTGTTTGCATGAAGTATGCAAATGGGCCAAGGATGGGGTTTTCAAAACCTCTGGGCATTCCCCGGAAAACAGCTCCTTCCCCCTGCGCCGCTCGGGAACGCGGCGAGCGGGACCCGGCTGTGAGCACCCCAAAAGCCGCCCTCGACCCGCAGAGCCAGGGGAAGGAGCCCGTGGAAAATGAAAATAAAGCCCAAAGCAGCCCCTGAGCTGCTCCCCAGCCCAGGATCTCCCGGGAGGGCGAGCGGAGCTCGGGCACCCCGCGGGGCCGGAGGGATGGGGGGCGCCGGGGCTCTGTAGTTTTGGGGTTCCTGCCCCCCTCAGCTGCCCCCGCTCACCTTGTTGCGAGCTTTGTAGACACAGGCCGTGGCCCCCTGGCCCAGGAGGTCCTCGGTGCTCCACAGGTAGTTGGGGGTGCTCTGCATGT
>VXBT01005516.1:42460-114838 GCA_013400235.1 Oriolus oriolus
CATGTCCAGCGGGAAGCGCGGGGCTCACCCCGGGGGCCGCTGCCCGCCGAGCCCCGGCCTTCACCCCCGTGCGCCCGGCGGCGCTCCGGGAAACGCCGGCCGAGGCCGCTCCCTGGGCAGCCTCCCCGGCAGCACCGGGCCGAGGCTGAGCATGGACCGAGCCCTCGGTGCTGCCAGGAAGCGGCGGGCCGGGACCTGCCGGGGCCGGGACCTGCTGGGGCCGGCGGCGCAGCCCTGACAGATGCCAGAGCTCGGGAGCGAGCGAGGCCCAGGCGCCTCCCCGCCCCGGGAACTGAAACCTGCGGATTGCAAAACCCGCCCGGCGAGCACCGGCCGCGCTGCGGGAGGAAATGCTTCAGCTTCCTGCTCGAGAAGAACTTCCCAGCGGTGCAGCCGGCCCCGGGCACGCCGGGCTCCGCAGCCGCTGCCCCGGGACGGGCTCCCGAAGGCGCTGAGCCCTGGCTTCCGCCGGCACTGCGGGGCAGGGGTTTGGGAAGCGGAGCCGGAGCCGTGACCAGGGTCAGTGTCCAGCCCTTGCTATCTGTGCCTGCACACAAACTCCACCCCTAATTAATTCCTTAATTCCTGCTGAGCTTCATTTTCCCAGCCACGAGTGAGTGTGCCTGGAAAAGCCTCCGGAGAGCTGAGGGCACAGGCTGGCCGCTTCCCTGGGCTTCTCCAAGGGATGCCCGGGGCTGGCAAGGGACGGCAGTGACGTCGGTTTAACCACACGAAACTTGAAATCACTCTGATTGAAGTCCCTTTGCTGCAGCTCAGCTGCAGCAGGAAGAGAAAGGGCCTGGGTGACTTCTTGAAATCGTGTCTAGTTTTATTTTCTATGCGTGTGGTGGCTGTGTCCTTAAACAGGGCCATCAGTCTGTCCCCAGCGCTGGCCAAGCCCACGGGTGGCAGTGCAGGGAACTCACCCCCAAGACCTGCCTGGCTTCTTCAAGCCCCCCTCTCCTTTCTTCTGCTATCCGTTTAAAATCCCCAGCTCATTTCCTCTCCGTGGCTGCCCCATCAGGAGGTTTTTCCTCCCAGCTGACCCCCCAGTCCCATCTGACCCCCAGGACTGGATGTGCCCACGGGGGATAAACCCTGGTGTGGTGGGAGAGCCCGTCTGGCACAGGCTGGGAGAGCAAAAACCCGGCCTTGAAAGCGATCTGTGACAATAATTAATTGTTCCAGCTGGTGGCAGCAAAGCCCAAAGAATAAAGGACAAACAGCGAGCTCTGTGTGCAGCAGGGACCTGGTCCTTGGGGTCAGAAAACCCGAGAATCCCGCGAGCCCGGTGATGTCCCCGCAGTGTCCCTGTGACAAACCCGCTCCCCGGGACGCGCCCGTGAGAGCCGAACCCTCCCAACACTCAGCGCGGTGTTTCTTTGTTAAAAACCACCCTTAATGGGGTTTGTGAGGGAGGCTCAGACCCGCCTGGGCTTTGATGAGGGTTTAAGGGATAATCGCAGCTTCTTCGGCTGGACAATGACCAAGGGAAAATCAAAACCCCCTTGTTATCCGAGTCACCTCACTGTTCTCTGACTCCTATTTCATGTTTTAAAAACAAAAAACCACCACCACTGTACCCAGGCTGCTCTAGGCTGGTGCCACAGAGGCTGCTGTGATTTTGGAGTGAAAGCAGCCCAGATTTCCAGCTGTTCCCTACAAGAGATGTGGGACAGGGAGCACAGGGATGCTCACCCCAGGGACGGGGGGGGGAGGGGGTACAAAATGCCTCAGTTAAACATCAAACCTCACTGTAAATAAGCAATTCCTTGGAATCTAAAGAAAAGGAAGCCAAAATGACACAGCCCTGCCACGTTCCCCCTCCGTGCTCTGAAAAAGGCCTGTTGAAAAACCGAGATGGGGGAAAGCTGGTAATGATAATAATAATGATCCAATCCATAATCTCAATCTTAAATCCTCTTTCCTAAGACAGTTGGGGGTCCATCCTCTGCAGGAAAATGATGAAGATTAAGCATTTTTAAATCAGGTCACTGCCAGGGAAGTGCTTGCCCCGGGGAATCCTGCTGTGGTCGGTGCGTGCGAGCCCGGGGTGGGGGAACAGGGGGCTGGAATCGGGAATCAGTGGGGTCACAGAAAGAATGGTTTGGGTTGGAAGAGACCTTTAAGATCTCATCATTCCACCCCCTGCCATGGGCAGGGACACCTTCCACTATCCCAGGGCCTCCCCACCCTCACAGGGAGGAATTCCTTCCCAATATCCCATCTAAACCTACCCTCCTCCAGCTTCAGGCCATTCCCTGTCCCATCACCACATCCTTCGTGGCCCCCTCCTCTCCGTGCCACCACGCTGCTCCTCGAGTGTCCCAGTGCCCAGGATGGCACCGTGTGCTCCTGAACCCTGCAGACCCCTCCTCACCCACTTACCAGCAGCTCCAACATCATTCCTGAGCATTCCAGGAGCCCCCCAGGCCATGCTCTCCCTCTCTCCCACTCAAGCCCAGGACATCACACACCGGCACCCTCAGGTCAGTGTTTCCACCATACCCAAAACATTTATTTCTCCAAAACTATTGCTAATGACAATGGATACATTTCGTTGCCCCAGTATGGATTTAACACTTCCAACACATCGACTCCTAATACTGTACAATACTGTACCAAAAGGGGGGGGAAAAAAAACCAAAAACCAAACAACAAAAAAAAAAAGGCTGTACCTCCATATTGTACAGAGTTCTATGTACAAAGTACAATTTTACACAGTTTAATATATACACCATATATATATTGGTGTAGAAGACATGAAACAATGGAAACTTGTTTTAGCAAGAACATTCCATCCCACCATGAAACAACTGCTGTTGACAACCCCAGGTTTGGACAGAAAAAGCAATTTCTACACTTTGCAACCCAATTTTCCTGCCTTGCAGCAGGACCACGGCGTCGTTGCGACCCTCAGAAATCAGAGACGGTTTTCAGCAATTGCCCCGTTTGAGCTACATCGAGCTGGGCTTTCGGAGAAGCTGCTGCTCACAAGTATTGCTCCAGCAGTTTGGCACACTCACGAGTCCAACCCCTCGGGCTTGGGTTGTTCTTCACATCTCAGGGCTCTGCCTGGAGGAAAGGCTGGTGAAGTCCACTTCAGGAGTGAGGTTATTACAGTGCCTCGAAAGGATGGGCCCACCTGCGATTCCCGCTGCAAACTGCTGAGTATTTACCCTGTATGAAGCTGGGCAGATCAAGTATTAGCACAGCAGGAAGCTGCCTTCCCTCTCCACCTTCGCCTCTTTTTGGCCCATGGTTGAAAAACACCTTCATCCCAAACTACGTTAGAGGAAGCACAAAATTGAACAGGAAAAGAAAAAAAAAACCAACAAACCCCTTACGTTTTCCAGGCCTTGAACTGCTGTTTTGGCATCTCCAGAGCCACCCAAATAGACGGTTTGCTGCTAGAACCGAGCCTGGAAAAGAATCCATCTGCCTTCGGGTGGGCGGCCGGCGGGACCGCTTGTGCGTGACGCAGCCAGGGCCATCCCGGCCCCGCAGGCACGAGGCAGAGGGTCAAGTATTTCTATTTTTTTTTTTTTTTTTTTCAAGTACCAGGTTGTCACACAGACGCAGAGACATGCAGAGAGCTGATCTGGAAAGAGCTCAAACCCCAAAGTTCAGTCCATGAAGTGCTCGGTGTTACCCCAGAGCTGGCGCCGGGAGCGTCCCCGGGGGAACGACGTTCCCTCCTTTCCACCTCTTGTGCCCGCTAAAGGAACAGCTTTATGCCCCCAGCTGCATTCGTGAGACATTAGTCGAAGCCAGATTAGCCCCAAAAAGGGCTGGTTATTTCTGTGAAAGCTAAAAATCTCAAAATAAATACATCCCTGGCTTGTTAAACTCAATTTTCTGTTCTAGGCAGGCCCTTAAGCAATGTAAAGGCCCCAGTGCTCCCATTTTCCTTTGTTTTTGAAGCAGTTTCCCTAAGCTGTGGCTCACAGGTGAGTTCAGTGTGGTTTTGGAGCACATCCCTGAACACCCAGGGCTTGGTCCTGCCAAGCTCAGGTGCCCCAAAGCTCAGGTGCCACCAAAGCAGTGCCACACCCGGGGGACAGGGGCACCTCCTTTCCCCGCCACCTGCGCTCATGGGTGTGTGTGCTGGACAAGGGGCCAGAGCTCAGCCCCTCATGGAGTCGATCAAACTGTCTCAGCGGGGATTTCTGGGGTATTTTTCCATCATTCCTGATTCCTTACTGAGAGCATCACCTCCTGGGAGTGTCCCCTCCACATGGATTCCACCAAGGGAGCGTTCCAGCGTCCCCAGTCCGCATGCCCGGGAAGGACCTGAAGTGCTGAGAACCGGAGACGTCGATTTCTGCAGAACATCATCTCCCAAAAGCTCAATAAATCCCCAAACCTACACCACGTTCCACTGAATTTGAGGTTTCTGACACAGAGAAGAAGAGAAATAAGGCAGCAAACTCCACCTGCAATGAACTTCTGTCCCAGTATTGCTGGAGCTCTTCCAAGTGCGCTGGGTCAGCCCCGTACCGAGTGCAAGGTGGGGAACTACAACAGATGGAATTTCTTGCCAAGCTGAAGTGTTTTGATTCAGTAAATAAATTTATGAGAACTCGGTTATCTTAACCTACTTTTGTGCAAGAACAATCTTGCCTTAAAAAAAAAAGAAAAAAAAATTAAAAAGAAAAATCAACAAGAACTCCCAAACCCAACACATGAGGTATTCAGCACAGGAAACCCAAAGACTCCTTTCAAACAGGTATCAAAATACAGACATATACAACAACTTTTTTTTTTTTTTTTCTGCTGTCACAGTGCACTCTAATTATTTACTCATTTTCATTGCAATAAAATACCCAGAACAGATAAAGTGAGAGGGTTTGATCGTGTCCCACTGCTCGGGCATGAAGGACAAATTTACAATTCAGAACCTGCGAGCCTTTGGACGGCCTCAGAGCACACTGCTCCATTCCCAACTAGGGAAATAACCCAGAAAAGGTCTGAGCTTCAGAAACCATTCAGACTGATCACCTAAAACCATGTTTCATTTTAAAAGTTTTTTTTTTTTTTTGCTTTGGATTATTTCAATCCAACACCTGATGAACAAGGTTCATACAAAGCACTATCGAACAGACAGACGTAATTCCAGTTATCAAACACTTCTTTTGTCTTTACATTTGACACAAACGTTACAGGAAAGTCATGAAAAGAGGATTTCCGTGGAAGAGCTAGAATTTCTTCAGGATATGAAGATGTGGAGTGACACTGGTACCTCCCCAAGCAAAGCACTGTGTCAGACCTGTCCACTCCACGCCGGCCTCTCCTGGTTCCGCAGGGAGGGAACACTTCCAGTTCCTCCTTCCCACCTTTCCGGCAGCGACTGCTCATAAAACACTCGTGGCAAACATCCCCTCAGCCCTGTGTGTTAACAGAGTGAGGCAGACAAGCTGAAAGTCTCCTTTTTAAAATTATTTTACATGTGATTTTCTTGTTTTATTCCCCCGCGTGCGATTTTTCCCGCTGGACAGAGCCGAGGAAGAGGAAGGATGAGCTTCAGCCTGTCCTATTGCTTGTGTCAGTCACAGTGCACACCAGAATTCCAGTTGAGTTGCTCCATATCCAGGTGATCCTGCCAAGCACCTTGCCCTTGGCAGCAGGATTGTCCCAGAGCTGTGGATGCTAGAGAAGCACAGTAATAATTCAGATACAGACAGTTGCTGTTACAGTAACCTGAAGTCTTTTTTATTTATTTTTTTTTTTGTTTCCATCTAATTCCACACTTCAGACCTTGAAGCTGGAGAAGAGCAGCTCCTCCCATATGCTGTGCGTGGCTGGACACTTATTCTTAGGAATATGAATGCTAGGCATAAAAATATAAAAAAGAAAATAAGGCATTAAAACGAGGCAAAGTCAATTTACAGAGATCCTGCTCTTGACACAGATTAACTTCGGTCGTTCGCGACCACAAAAGAAAAACAAAAGAAATTTAAAAAAAAAAAAAAAAATCTTACTAAAAAGGAGATGCCAGAAAGTTCTGCCTGAGCAAAAAATTACAAGTTTAATCATTCTATTTCTTTTGTTTCCCCAAAAGAACAAGCGATTCCTTGGTGGTAGGAGTCCATCAGAACCTGAGAGCAAAGGTTGTTGGTGGCGCCGGTGGCATCTCCCGGGGGGGCAGGGACAGTCACGCTCGTACCGAGGGGCTTCCCCAGGGAAGGCTGAGGAGAAATGGGAAACGAGGAGTGTTCTCACCAAAACCTTTCCAGTGCTCCCCAATTTTTTGCACGTCCTTAATTCAGAGCCCAGGGAAAGCTGGTGTTTCGGAAAGCCATCATTCATTCATTAATTAACTGATTGCTTCTGTAGAGAGGGGTTGTGCGTGTGGGGACGGACAGGGACACAGAAGACCCTGTTCCATTTTTCCAAGTAACATCTCAAACGCATCAGAAAAGGACATTTCAGCAACTCTTCTTTGTTTCTTCTTTTTTAAGTGCCAATTAAACCGACTTTGCAGTCACCAGGAACCCACAAACTGAAAGGAAACTCAGCTAAACGGGCGAGAAAAAACGACTTTTCTCATCTTGTCTTTGCCTGAATTTATTTGATGGAAGCCTAAGATGTGCAGCTCGTTTGAAATCCCAGAAAAGCTGAGGAACGAGGCGAGCTGAGGGCCAGCCAGTCTCCACTCCTAAGTGGCACACGCCTTCTAACTATTAAATTAAATAAACGTGGGCACCGTGGAGAATTCCCAAGGGAGTACAAAAGAGTCCGTGGATGCTGCTGGCTACAGATAAATACAAATAATACCAAAGAATTCATTCACAGGTCAGCCCTACATGGAGCAGGCATGCCAGGGAGCACGGAGGGAAGCCACTCCAGAGGCCACATGCTGTCACATCCCCGTCCCCAGCAGCGTTCCCCGCACTGCTCTATAAGAGCAGAGATCCCCAGAGCAGCTCCCAGCGGTGCAGGCAGCGGCCCGAGGCAGAGAGGGACAAGGCAGGGAGCTTGAGAACTCCTGAGCGAAGTTTTGACAGTGCTTGGTGCTGGGATTCGGGTCAGGATCCGTCCTGAGGCACGGGCAGGCCAGGAGCGTGTGTTGGCAATGGGCTCCCATCGGAGGATGCTTGTTTTCAAAATTATCTTGGTTTTTTTTCTACATTCAGTCTCCCAAGACCAAACACCACATCAGAGCCCACGGGCTGAAAATGACACTGGAAACAATAAAGCTGCTTTTAAATACAGGAGAGCAGAGGGGGAAACCAGTGAAGATTGTCCATAAGCAACAACTGGGCTCTTTCTTGTGCTTGCAGACCTCAAGGAACACGTTTGTTCATATTTGCACAGACACATTTTACATAGAACTCCACAAAATCTAAGAGTGCTCCAGAGTAAACTATTTTTTCCATGACAACTAAAGCATGAGGCTGGATGGCCAAGGGCTTTGGCCCTGAGGGGGAGGAATGGGGAGCAAACAAACAAAACCAGAGGATGTGATGGGAGTCGAGACAGACCCTTAACCACCGTGGCACCAGTGGGCGACGGAATAATAATAATAATAATAATTATAATAATAATGCACAAGAAACAGGCATGTCCAAGCTCCACGTAACCAGTGGCACCAAAACATGCAATAGACTAAAATCTATCCTATTGTTTCCCTGTGATAAATGAAACACAGAATACAGAAGTCACTACACCAGTATCCAAAAACAGGACACCACCAAATGTTCCTTCCAGCGGCCGAACACTTGAACAAGGCATCGAAACCAAAATCCAACCCATCCCTTGGTGTTTTCCTGCTCAGCTTCACAGTGGATCGTGGATTGTGGATTTCCCAAGCGTGGCAGGAGCTGTCCTGGGGACGTGGGACGAGGCTGTCGCCGCTCAGGAGCTCCCGGCAGCGAGCAGCAGTTCACAACCGACCTCCAGTCCAAAGGATTCGTTAAATAGGAATTTCAATGTCTTTGACAGAGTCTCTTCATCTGGAACAGCAGGAGTTGTACCCAGAGAGCAGCACGGGGTTTGTCAGACAGTACAGGACTTGTCAGGGGGCTGCTGAGGTGCAGAGGAGGCCACGCCGGGGCTGGTGGCGCTGCTTTTGGGGAACACGGCGGGCTTGGGCCGCGTGGCCGGGGGCTTCACCTGCGTGGCCATTTTGACGGACTTGACCGGCCGGAAGGTGCAGGGAATGTCCCCGGCCGTGCTGGCGCTGCGCTGGAACGGGGGCTCAGTGTCCTTGAGGAGCTGGGTGTGCAGGGGGCTGGAGGGCTCCGAGGTGGGGGCCACCACCGGGGACGTTTTCAGGGGCTCCAGGGTGTCGAGGACGACGTCGGGCGTGTGCTTGACGCTGCTCTGCCTCTCCAGCTCCCGCAGCTCGTTCAGGGCTGAGTTCATGGTGGCTTCAATGTCCTGCAAGCACAGCAGAGGAGCCCGGTGAGGGCACAGCCCAGACACACAAATAACCAGAAAAAAACCCAGATTTCGAGCACATTTTTGTGTTCCTAACACCGACACTCGAACCAGCCTCGGGTCAAGGCCCAAACTGGGCAGCACCGCATCCTGCAGCCAATAATCACGGAAATTTTCCAGCAACAGGGAGCAAAATAATTGCTAGCACTGCCTAGATGCTAATCTGGTCCTTCACTGCTCCTGATGCTGCCCAGATGTCAAAGCAGAGCCCCAAACTGCAGCAATGAACAGAAACCAAAATATTGGTGCCCATTCTTGCAGTTTATTTGGCATGTGAGGTTCAGGAGAGTGAGTTCCTGAAGGGAGCACTGGTGGCTTTGACTCTGGCTGATGGGCCACGCACTGAATGCTGAAATCCTCGTGGGCTCTTGCTGCCTCATTGGTTTTCCTGCTGTCTGAGCTGTTCCCAGAAATGCATTTCGCAGCACTCAAAATTTTAACATTTTAGAAAACACAGAAGATGTCAGAAACACGTATAGGAACCCAAACTGGCCCCTCTCCTTCCTCCTAAAAAATATTACAGTTATTAACAAATAAATATAAAGAGAACTTTTGAGCTAAAACCATAGGGTTTTTGTCTCAGGACCTACACGTTGTCTCCTGGAGAGTCCAGTGGTGCACAGAACTCCCTGGGGAGCAGGAGAGCTCAGCCTGGCTGTGACTCACACTTTTGGCTACAGCTTTCCAGCTTCCTCAGAGGTTTTTCAGGGGGTGGGGAAGGTAAATCAGTCAAGGAATGGTGGAAGAAACCAGAGGCAGAAATCTGACACCTCCCACTCTATCTTGAGGCCAGGCAGATTTTCGTTATGAAGTTGGGGAAATATGTAAGATGGTTACTGGATGTTTGAGTGTACTGGTGTTTGAGCAGATACTGCAGAGGAAAACTCTGATTTAACACAGCTTGGGCTTTTCTCCCTCCTCTTTTTAATTTATTTTCCCCTCCTCTTTCCTTTTTGTCCCCAGACTCTTCTCCAGTGAAACAAAGGAGTGAAGGTTCTGGCAGGGAGAGGAGACAGAACAACTTCAGTCAGAGCCTAATTGAAAAAACAAAGAATCTGATTTATATCACCCAAAGCCTCGGAAGGACAGGGAGACACGAAGACAACAGGAGCTGTGCACTACAGTTCCACTGCAACAAACGGGCTGAAGGTACTCAAAATGGCAAAATACAAACTCCCATCAGAATTAACCCCGCCAGGTTTTAATGTGCCCCTTGTTCATTATGCGGAGTTGCTGTTTTGTCAATAAAAATGACGTTTAATTTTCACGTATTTCCCCCCAGCTCCTCAGGAGCCTGCGGAGCCCGGGCCAGGCAGAGCAGTCAGGTCTCCCAGGGCTGGCTTTGTAATCCGAGCCCGGAGCATTCCTTGGCTGCAGACAGACCCATCCATCCCATCCTGCACACTGGGTACACACCAACGCAGGTCCAGGCACATCCACCGGGGAAGAACCCTCGTGGAGGAGGGAAATCTGTAACTTCACATCTTTTGTAGCCAGCCCTGACTTCAAGGCCCTTGTGTAAGTAACTCCTGAAAGCCAGCAGGGTTACGTTCAGAGCTGGTTTCTGATCACAAACTGAACCCTGGAAGGAGATGAAGATGCCACTGGAGCACGGCACGAGCCAGCAGCCTGCTTTTACTTGGGCTGTGCTGCTCCATGTGCTTCCCATGTCAAACCACAGGCAAGCCTGCACACCCGACAGGAGCGCGGCATCCACAAGGAATACTTTATTTCTCTCGTGTCTTGAAGTTATGACTGTTTAATTCTCTGCTGACAGCTCTGGAATCTGTGTCACTGTCTGAAATGGGTGTTTTTATTGGTGAGGTTGAATTCTGGGTAACGAACAGGGCCAAGTTTTTATGGAGGAAGGACCTGACTATTTATCTTCCCTCAGGAAAGCGGCCTCCGTGCCTTGCACACGGAGAGGATGAAAGGCCAGACTGGAGCTGTGTCCTAAGTTAATATTGCACTGAGAGAATCACGGAATGCTTGGGGTTGGAAGGGACACCAGAGTCCAACCCCCTGTCCAGGCAGGGTCACCTGGAGGTGACACAGAAACTCATCCAGGTGGGTTTGGGATGTCTCCAGAGAGGGAAACTCCAGGCCCTCCCTGGGCAGCTGCTCCAAGGCTCTGCCACCCTCACGGACAGAAGTTCTTCCTCACACTGAGGTTGAACTTTTTAATTTATGGCTGCTTGCCCTGTTGCTGAACAGAGCCTGGCACCATCCTGACACCCTTGGGGACATTTGTACGGATTGATGGGATCCCCTCTCAGCCTCGTCCTCTGCAGACCGACCAGGCCCAGCTCCCACAGCCTCTCCTCATCCAGAGCTGCCCTTCCCTTCTGGAGAACGCACACGAGATTAAATCAGACCCGGCACTCCAACGCCTCTTGTATCCCACCCGCTCCGAGGCTCCCGAGCCAACCTCTCCAGCAGAAGGCTGCTGCTCACCTGTGCAATGACCTCGGGGTCCATGGGCCGGTGGTTGTTGAAGCTCTTGGACCTCCCTGCCGTGACAGCCTTGCGGATCTGCGGGCTGTCCATCCTGCTCTTCAGCGACGAGTGCCGGCTGATAGAATTGAGGCTGCCGTGGCCACTGATGGAGCATTTGTCTGGAACCTCCTTGGGAAGACTTTGGCTCATAATGGGCTGAGATGAGGGTCTGGAACCGGCTATGGCTCCGGGGGAGGCTGGTTCTGCCAGGGAACTACCTAGGCCGTGGCTGTCACTTTGACGGAACGCTCTTCTGATGCTGCCTGACTCTGGTTTCTTTCTTTGCCTTCAGTCACAAAAGCAAAACAAGTCAATACAAGCAGGTACAGGGCTGTCATTTGAAGATATTCCCCCCAAAACAACACACAGGACAATGGGAAGAGACACAGAGGCACCCAGATTACAAACAGACCCAGGGGTTTAGCAGTGATTGCGGTACAGTGAAATAATTATAAATTATAAATCATTCCAGTTTCACGCTTCTAACACAAAACTGAGTCCTGGCAGCTGTGCACATTCATAGCAAAACCAGAAAACTTGGGTGGAACGTGATTAACTCGGTCAAGAGGAGAAGAATTTATACTGGAACAAAAAAAAAAAACAAACCCTCTGTGCCATCGACAGGTTTTGATGATGTGTTTTTATTACATTCCAAGAGCAGAGCTACAATCTTTGACTGGAGGACACAGTATAAGTCTACTAAGCTCCTGGCCCAAGGCATCAAGTTATTATTTTCACAGATCAGCAAGCAAAGACCCCCAGTTTGGGGTTAGTGATCATTTCCAATGTTTGCTGGTGGTAAGAGATGGTTCTTTCTCATGGCTTTGGCAGGACCACAAGGCATTATCTATGCAGGCCTACAGGCAAACCAAAGGGATGATGTCAAATGGATGAACTGGTCCAAAGAATTTAGTTTCTACCCCAGCACCATGAGGTCTGACAGCACGATTCCACTCAAATCATGGGCAGGCCAATGCAGCAGAATACTTTATGCCATAGGTCTGAAGCTTGGCATCCATTATACAGGGAAGGATCCATTTATATATAGCACCAGCCCCATGAATAACTGCAAGAAAGTGTTAACTCCAGTAGGATTTTGGCATCCAAATAATAATTCAGTGGGTGGCACAACTGTCATTGCGAAACCATCTGATTTAATTTTGCTCAAGTCTGTTCACACATAGGTCAGAAGATTCATTCCTAAAGAAAAAACAACAAAATGAGTCTTATGCTACTGTTGCTAAATATCAGGTTCCCTAGTAAAGGGGAAAAAAAAAAAAAACCCCAAAACTGGAGTGGACATTCCCCAGGCTTCTAAAAACCACCACACACAACTCTACCGAGGCCAGCAGATGGTGAAGCTCCAGCACAGGTCTGTTATTACACAAATCTCTCCACAACTGGCAGAACGGCCACTCCAGTGGCTCAGACAGCAAACATCACAAAAGAAAGCCCAGATCCCAAGCTGATGCAGATTAACACGGCTTCCCAGACATCAGTGGAGCTCTGCTGAAGGGAAGGACCAGGCTCTCTAGGCCATGAGCAGGGTCCAAACCTTTTAAAAGGCTGCATTTGTGTTAATGCCCTTACAGACTACATTGTGTTAAATTAACTGAAGGCTAAGAACATCCCCTCCCATCAAGCTGTAATTATCACATAATACCTCCACTGCACAACGGAGAGAGGTGGGGGTTTTTAACACCGAGGAAATAATCAGAAATACAGCGGGGATAAGCCTGGCTAGAAAAATTATTGAACAGATCATGGAATTTAGCCTGCTACTAGCTTGATTTTCCAGCTTTTTATTATGCCGAGTGTTGGCTAAAGCAACAATTTCTGGTGGAGGAGGCAAGGTTAGAGCAACAGGGGGTTGTGCTGTTCCACTGCAAGCATATGGTTAGTAACCCGAGGTGAGAAGCGCTGCAGAAACAAAGCAGTGCTGCGGGCAGTGGCAGATGGTGGGACTGCAGGTATGGCATTTATCACAAACTGGGACACCGCTCCCTGCAGGAACCGTCCCCCTCCCCGTGGAACAGAACGTGGTGAACGTGGAGCAGACGTGACACATCACAGAACACGACGACGGATGGGGACAACCACACGAGAGCTCATCCCAGCACTCCCCTCCCCTCCCCTGCCTGCTCAGCGCACAAAACCGGGCCTGTTTGGGACAACAGGAGCAGATGGCACCTCGGGGACAGGGAAGAGAAGCCAGTGGGGTTTCAAGCGAGCGATGGCCACGCCGGCGACAGAGAGGGGACAGCAAAATGTGAGTGAGTTAAAAGAGGGGGAAGCAGAGAAAAATGGTGGCAGTGCTTGTTAATGAACCTTGGTCAGGGAAGGAAACATTTCACTGCACTCATCACCAAGTGCCTGACAGGCAGGGAAAACAACGCAAGGCTGCTCTTACTTGTTGATGTTGGCGAGGTAAATATCCGCGACGTGGCCGCCGCTCGGGCAGCTGGCACCAGCTCTGGCTGTCACCTTCTCCTCCGGTGGCTCAGAATTTATTTCTATTTCTGACTTCGGACTGGACCTTTCTGACATCCCATCCTCACTAGGAAGGAGGAGGGGAGGGTATCACAACCACGACAGGAGCAGCAGCGCTGAATTTGCAGAGCAGCACTGTGCAAATGGTCACACAGGGCAGCAGCACGGGGTGAGGGTCCTGGGAACCATCACACACCCTTCAAACCACTGAAGGATTGTTTGGAACAGACCTTAATCATCTTTTTCCCCCCCCTGCCATGGGCAGGGACACCTTCCTCTATCCCAGGTGGCTCCATCCAGCGCGGCCTTGGGCACTGCCAGGGATGGGGCAGCCAAAGCTGCTCTGGGCACCCTGTGCCAGGGCCTCCCCACCCTCCCAGCCAGGAATTTCCACCCATACACCCAATCTAAACCTAGTCTCCTTCAGCTTAAGGCCACTCCCCCTCATCCTATCACTCCTTGTGGAAAATCCCCCTCCTCCCGAGCGCCCGATTCCCGTGAGCCCCCCGGACATCCCAGCCGCGCGCCTTTCCCAGGCACCACAACGACTCCTTCATCACCCCTCCACCTCTCAGAGCTCCCCTGCAGGCTGGATCGTGAAAAGATGAACTCTCCCCCAGCGTGTGGCCACCAACCCCCCACCCCAAGGCGATTTCTGGGCCAGCCCAGGCTGCGGAGGGCGACGTACGTGTCCTGCACGACGATGTACTGGTGCGGGATGAGGCCGTCGATGCCGTTGTGCCGTCCCTCCCACCAGTCATCCGAGGCGCGCTGGTACAGCAGCAGGGACGCTCCTTTCTTGAAGGACAGCTCCCGTGCAGTCCTGCCCAGGTAGTCAAACTTGGCTATGGCCTCGATGGGCTCACACTCTGGGAGACAGAAGGGCACAAACACCAGTTCACCAAACACTTGGGCTCAGGTGAGCAGCCAGCAGCTTAAATCTGCCAAAAATCAGCGTATGAAGAGGATAAAGTGTTCCCTCTCAAGGCAGCAAAATTCACAGGGGAACTCCTGAACTTAAGGGTGTTGCACTTTCATCCTTTCCCTCCTCCCTACATGGAGGGCACATTCACATTTTCCAAGCCCTAAACCCCCTCACAGCAATTCAAGCCTACAACGATGGAAGTGGCAAGGGCAGAATTAGTGTTTCATTGAAATAAAAAGGGTTTCAGAGGTGGGAAGCAACCATGTACGTTCCAGACAAAAATCTGCCCGTGGTTCACTTCCTCAAAAGCAGCTGAAGTGAACCCCCTGGGCAGGCAGGGGAGGGAAACGTCCTCGCACTCCAAGCTGCTTCAGAAATAAAGCATCTATTCAGAAGGAAATTTCTGCTGCCTGTGAGGTTCACCTGACCCAGGAGACCGGAATTCTGGCACAGTGGGAGGCCCTGCTCTTCATCCGAGTGTCGTGGAAGCAAAGGAAGACATCCAGAGCCTCCAGTGCCGGGCTTGGTGCAGGGCTGAGGACACAGAGCTGCACCCTGGGATGTTCTGTGCCCACTGCTGCCTGCAGAGCTCCCACAGGAGCTCCAGCCATGCCCTGCCTGCAGCCAGCCACTAATCCAGGTCTCTGCAGGACTCTGATATTATAGAGAGGGACAATAAGGGCATTTAAGACACCCAGGAAAACCAGTGTGGAATTCCCGTGGATTATTTTTAAGACTCTGAAAAAAATCTGCCACTGTTTGAGTCTAAATGTGTATTAAGGTTCCAGGCAGGATCAGGGGAATGGAGATGAGCTCAACCACACAGCCCCACTGGGCTCCCTCTAATTACCTTAAAGGAGCTTTAATGCGGCCAAGCAATCCATGGAAATTGAGTTCTTTCCTGGAGAAAGAGATTTGTGGTTCCTCTCCCTGATCAAAGAGAGATCTACTGCTCCACACAGAGGTCTCTGCACCACAGGAAGCTTCCATAGTGCAAGAGAAAAGTGAAATGGGCTGAAAGGCCAGACATGAGGCACAGCTTTCCCAGTTATTCCTTGGGAGAGGATTGGGTCTGGAGCTGCCTGCAGGCAGGCAAGGTGGTAGCAGGGCTTGAGAAAATGGTGTAAATCCATCTGAGGCAGCTGGAGCTCCTTAGCCAGGCTGAGGGAGCAGTGCAGAAGCATCTCCCCCAAAAAGCCCCACCAGCACCTGAAATTATCCAGCACGAAGTGACCGAGGGCAATCAACACCAGGATCTGTGAGATCCACCCCCAACAACCCCTCCACTACTAAACCTGACCGCTCAGAGCTCTCTCAAACCACTCATTCCAGGTAAGCCTGTGGTCAGACTCACACAAATCCCAGTATCAGCCCTCAGCAACCAGCCAGGGCTTGGGAAGGGTGGGAAAAGCCTGGCCCATGCTGGCAGCTCGTGGCAGACTCCCCTAAGCTCGTGGGTATCTGGGTTTGGCTCCTCCTTCCCTCTTGCTTGTTCTGCCAGCTCGTCCTAACAGTAAAAAACCCCAACAACGCTGGTTTTTGGTGTCCCCCTCCATTCGGGAAGGGGATGGGAGTGTGGTTTGGTGAATTCCATCTGCTTCATTAACAAGTGTTTATTGTTCCAGATGAGCGTGGCACTCAGGTTTCTTATGTTTCCAATTTGCTTTTTAGGACTCTGGCTTTCCTCCAGAGAACTGATTTTGGACTTTAATTTCCAGTAGCTTTTTCCTACTTACACTTACGCTCAGAGAAGAAAACTGTGCGAATGAAGAGCAATAAGGCTAAGCCAAACAATTCCCCCTGCCAGTCCGACAGCTTGGGCAGGCAAGCAGCAGATTAAAACATTTCCACTCGTATTTAAAATTTAACAAACACACAATCTGCTTGTCTCTCAGCAGTTCTGACCTCTCCTACCTGTCTCAAATCAGTTCAGGGAGGCTGATGAGCTGCACAGATGCTCTGCAAAACACAGCCTCTCCCCCCAGCCCAAAATTCCTGCAGTGGAGGTGGCTGGGATGAATCTTCCCCAAGTAAAACTGTCATCCCAGCCTCTCCAAAGAGTTTTAAGAGGTTTGGTCACATCTGAAGACAAAACGAGGGAAAAACCCCAGGAAGATCCATGGTGGAGCTGTACCTGCACTGCTGAGAGGCGTGGCCAGGGTGTGACACTGCACAGCCCAATTAGGACGTGAGACTCCTTAATTAACCCCACGCTGCTGCTCCCTCAAAGAGACACAGCCCCAGCTGCCTCCTCTGCCCCGGTGCCAAGCGCTCCCTCCCAAAAGCCTCCTATGGAATATTCCACGGAGGCTGCAGGACTCCATCCAAAACACCTCCCAGTTGCACCTTGCTCAGGGGCCCCACGCACTCCAGCTGCAGAGGCTGCAGAGCAGCGTCCTGCTCTGATCTCTAACTGTTCCCTTCTCACTCCTGTGCCCTCCCGGTCACCAAAGAGATCTAAAATTCCCAGCCACGAACAGCACAAGTTCACCCCAGGGCGCAGCAGCCCGCAGGCTTTATCCCAGGATTCACATCCAGCTGTGGGGTGAGGTGGCCTGTCCTTTGTCACAGCTCTTACACTGCTCTTTCTCAGAGATACAAGCTCCAGAAGGACACGTTTTCATGCATTTTTCAGAGCTCCCACTTGTCAGACAGAACACTCTGTTCGAGGCAGGGAGTGAGCCCGTGTTTCACTCCCCAAGGCTTCGTCCTTCCTCCCCACAGCCTTGCAGAGGAGTGGCAGTGCCAGTGCTCGGCCTCGCTGAGGGAGAACTGCTTTCCCAGCGTTTCCAAACATCCTCTCCCTTCTCACTGGTGTGTGAACACCAGAGGGTCACAGAGAACGGTTTGGGTTGGGAGGGACCTGTAAGATCAGCGAGCCGGGAAGCCAGCGGGAGCACAGGGATGCCAGGGGAGGGTTTGTTAGGCAGCTGCTGGAGCAGAGAGGCAGCACAGGAGCACCTGGCAGGGCCACTGAGCAAATTCCTGAAGGCCAGCACAAAAAGGAGGATGCCTAATTTTAAGGGAATGCCGCTTCCCACCTCTACAACTGAGGCCATCCAAGCAAAACCAGCCCAGAACTTCCACGACTGCAAACTGGAACACAAGAACAAAACCCTGTCCTGCCCTGGTGGGTCAGCCTGCTCCCAGGGCTGCTCAGCATTCCAGGGATCATCGTTTCACATCAGTAACTTAATCCTTCCTCTGCTCTGGATGGGGCTCACAGGATGCGCCCCATCCCAGGAGGAAGCTTTGGAAGCATCAAGGACATTCACGTCTGCAGTGTCACCTTCTCCTTAGGAAATATCATGGAATTCTCAGCCTTGGCGCCTCTTTTCACTGATCAGACAGGAAATGTAACTGAGCTTCCTTAAGGAAATCCAAAAATTATCACTGAGAGAGGCCCTCAGGACTCTCTGCTCTAAAACCTCAGTGGAAGACGAGCAGGTTTTGGGTTTGTTTTGCTTGTTCCCTTAAAGGGCTGGGGCTTCGAGCACTCACAATTCCCCTTCCCGAGCCACTGACAGGGGAAATGCCTGGCACAGGCACAGGCGAGGGGGACAGGACATGGGAACACACACAGCCTCCTGCTGAGACACCCATGGGAAGAAGGGACACGTTCAGAACTGTCAGGTTTGATCCCACACCTTTGTACTTTGTGGCATCAAGCGCTGCACGTGACGTTTCAAGCGAGTGTTCTGATTCAAACTCCACTTTGGAACTGATTTTAAACTTCCACTGCAAGGCCCAGCCTTCCCTGCCTCCCCCAAGGCAGGCTGCACCAGTTACCCCAGTAAACACCAGACCTCCCATACCGTCATCACTGGTGTGGTGCTCAGCCGTGACGTCCTGCACCGAATCCTCTGTCAGGGCTCTCTCTCCGTGAGGACTTTCACTGCAACAGAAGGGAACAGGGACAGCTTTACACGGCTGGGAACGGAGCTCCCTCATGGCCAACCAGCAGATAGAACTGGGAACATCCTGGAGAACAATCAGACAGAACTGGGAACATCCCCATCAGGAGCCAGTATTTAGGTTTCACTGCTACAGACGCTTTGTGGATGCATCTGCACGCGCTGAAGTCGCTGTGGGTAAAAATCAAGCTGAATTCTTGTTTGATCAGCCAAACCAAACATCTTGGTGACCCTTTCTGAGTGCTATCAGCAAAGTCCAACTTCACATCTTACAGCCTGGACCTCTGGAGACGCTGAGCAGTCAGCCAGCAGTGCCAGGCTGGGTCCAGCTCCTCCCTGCCATGTCAGGATTATTCCCTTGGCTGCATTCTCCGTTGCTCTAATTAGCTCATTAGATGGCTGATGAGAAAGCTGCAACTTCCTGGGGGAAATCATCCCTCGATTTATAACGATATTTCCAGGTCTGTGTTTGTCATCTCCCTCCATCCCTTTTATCACCATCTTAAATGTCCCATTCATTTCCCCGAACAACTCCCACGGCCCAATTAATTGCCTGTAAATAAAGCTTCCAGAGCACCTAAACTACCAAGAGGACTCGTTTATGTTTGGCATGAAGAAAAGCTTTGAAAGGATCAACAGACAACAAGTGGCAACCAAAGGTTATGTTTTTGTAAGAGGCTCCACGAGCGGTTCCCTCCGGACAGGAGCAGAAAGGAAACTGGAAGAGGATCCACTCCCTCTCCCAAGTAGCTCCACAGAGCTGCTGCCAGCTGGCAGCCCTGCCTGCCTGCTCCTCTCAGGAGGGAAAAAAGGGCTAAAAACCAGTGCTTGCTCCTCATCTCACACCAGAAAACTCCTCCGCTGCCCTCCTTAAAGGTGATTTTTAATCTTCTTCACACAGGGGTAACTTCATCCTTCATTTTGGCCCTGCAGTGGTTAAAACAAGCAACGATGGTTGGACAGTGCTCTCCCCCTGGCAATCCACGTCCTCTGCTCTTTTAAGCAGGAGGAAAACAGAAAAAGGAGAAGGGGTGAAATGTCTGAATAATTCTGGTGTCTCGTTCTGCTTAATCCACAGGACACCAGGCTGCCCGACATCCCCCGAGTCAGTACCTCAGCAATCAACCTTTCCCATCCTTTGCAAAGCCTTTATGCTCCTTAATAAAGTTTACAGAAGCCTCTGAAGCCAGCTGGAGGCCCCAGGAGGAAGCAGCAGTGAGGGCTAAAGTTTCACCCAGACTGTGAAGTCATGTCGTGCGCAGCCAGCGCTGCGGCTCCAAACCCTGCACGGAGGCCACGTGCCTCAGCCAGCCATGCCTCCTGAAAAGCAGCATTTTCCACCTAAAAACCTGTCCTTGCTGCTGACTGAGCCCTGGATGCTGCCTGGCATCACCCTGAGAGCCCTGAAGGCGACAGCAGTAAACCCTGCCAGAGGAAGGGTGCGAGGGGAGGAATTCCCAGCAGGGAACTGGAGAGGCAGCTCCGATCCCGGCTCCCTGGGACAGGGACAGGGACAGGACCTGAGGGAAGGGCTGGAGCTGGGCCAGGGCAGGCTCAGGCTGGAGAGCAGGGAAAGGTTCTTCCCCCAGAGGGTGCTGGGCACTGCCCAGGCTCCCCAGGGAACGGGCACAGCCCCGAGGCTGCCAGAGCTCCAGGACAGCGCTGCCAGGGATGCCCAGGGTGGGATTTTGGGGTGTCTGTGCAGGGCCAGGAGCTGGACTGGATGTTCCCTGTGGGTCCCTTCCAACTCCATCATCATCCATCCCTTATCTCCTTCCCTGATATCATCTCCCAGCACATCCTGCCCCCACCCCCTCCCGTGCACTGACACCCACACTGAGGGTACTCAACACAGCACATTTTTATTCCTTTCACCTCACGGGACAAAACCTCTTGTCAGAATGAATGTGTTTCCTGAAAGCCATAAATATTATTAAGTTGGGCTTTTTTTCCCCCCCTACAATTCTTTCATACATAACATCAGCTAAAAACATCAGAGCCAGGGGTGAAATTAAGAGAATTTCCAAAAGGTTTTGGCAAGTCCTGTGCACACAGCAGTGAGTTTGGAGGAGCCTCTAAACGTGGAGTGATCCCACAGCTCCGAGACAAGCCAGGGAAACAAGGCTTGCTCTGTCACCACAGTGACTTCATTTAAAAAACCTATTTATTTTAGCCCACGAAAATAATCATTTGCATTCCTGCGACGCTGGAGGAGAGCGGGAGCAACGGGGGGAGAAGCGGGACACAGGCGAACACTCCTCGTCCTCAGAGGGAGGGATCAGCTCGGCCAGGAGGAAAGCAAACACCTCCTTTCCTTCCCCCACTGCCCAGGCTTCCACCCCAGATGACAGGAGCCGCTCTGCCTGAATTGCTTCCAGATGTGCTCTCAGCCCGAGCACGCGGCCGCGCCCCTGGAGCTTTGGGCTGCATGGAAATGGTGATTTCGCATTCCTGCCTCCTCCCTCCCCCTCCAGCGGGGCTGCCCTGGAAATTAAACCGTGCCACAGCCGCGGAGGTTCAGCTGCGAGTGACCCCTGTGTCTGAAGCAAAGGCTCTCCAGACAGGCAGAGAGAAAGGGCAAAAGCAGGAGGAGGGGAAAATTTAAAAACAAGGGGAAAAAAACAACAAAAAAGAGATTGATTTTGGCAGCTACCAAACCAGAACATCCAAGAAAATCCCTACACAACCTTGCCCTTCAAGATAAGCGAGCGAGGTTTGACAACTGAATAGCTACTTTATACCAGCTTATTTCTTTTAAGTCGATGACTCTCCAGAGATACCAGAGCCATCTCTGCTGCCATAAAACAGATTTTTGAAAGGCTGGGCCAGATGCTGCAATCCCGAATTAGCCAACGTAGAGCACACGACTGCAGCATCCTAATCCACGGATAAACATCCACCCATTGCTCTCCCCGTAGAATCTGTCATACCAGTAATCCTCCGTGTTTCCACCTCTGCTGTAGACCGGGCCCTCCAGCTCCCTGGGCCCTGGGAAGATGTTCTCGTGTTGGATGATGATGGTTTTGATCAATTCATTGACGTGAGCCTGGCAAGAGACCTGGTCGTGACCCTCGGGCACAGACATCAGCGTGGGCCCAAAGCAGATGGCCAGATTGTAGGGATCCATCATATTTTCTTCACTGAACTGAGATAAACTGCAAAAAGCAGACGTGGGAAGGAGGGTGAACAGCAGGAAACATAATCATCATCACCACCACCATCATCATCACCACCATCACCACCCTCTGCTGCAGAACACACAGCTGGGCTCGGAAGGTTTGCTTTGGGCTTTCTGGGACACAAATGTTCTGGATCCAGGTAAAAAAACGAGACACTGATGGTATTTACAGAGAAACAAAAGGGAAACTGCAAAGGGAGTTTGAAAGCTCTGGATGCTGACTTTAATATCTGACTTTATTTCTTGTCTGAACTGCTGTTCACAGCCCACCTCCAGCCCGGCTCAAGACCAGAGTTACAACAGGACCCTCCTGCCAAGGATTTAAACTGGAAGAGAGGAGGTTAAACGAGATACTGGGAAGAAATCCTTTCTTGTGAGGGTGGGAAGGCCCTGGCACAGGGTGCCCAGAGCAGCTGTGGCTGCCCCTGGATCCCTGGAAGTGTCCAAGGCAAGGCTGGACGGGCCTTGGAGCCGCCTGGGATAGAGGAAGGTGTCCCTGCCCTCAGTAATTCCATGCTTATCCCAGGTGCTGCAGCAGAGCCCTGGCGCTCCCAGGGGTACTCACTGATTGAGGAATGCAAAGAGGTATCTCATGACAATCAGGGTGGTCTTGGGCAGGTTCAGCAGCACCTTCCGGACGTGCAGCGCTCGCTCCTGCAAATTATCCATGGCTGGAAGGAAGAGAGAGCACCAGAGTCACCCTCCCGCTGCACCCACGGCCTCTGGGGCCCAGTGCAACCAGTACCCTGGGTGTGCAAACTGGGCAGCCAGCAGAGCACCAGCAGAGGAAGGGACTTTGCTGCAGAAGCTGCTGGCAAAACCTCTGCCAGTGAAAGCCCCCGAACACGTGAGACCCTCCCTGTGAGTCCCTCCGAGCGTGGGAGCTCTGATGTCGCCCGCTCCGGGGGCTCTGGCGCAGCAGCTCGCTCAGGCCCGCTCGGAAAGGTGGGTGTTTGAAAAGAAGAGGCTGTGTAACGCTCAAATGAACATAGCTGAGGGGTGAGGCAAAGGCTCTGTGTGCAGCAGCCCGCTGAGAAAGAAGTGGGCAGCACAAATCAGCTCAGAAGGGAGAGCTCATTTGGGGGAGAGCGGATTTTGCTTCTCGACATAATGCGAATCCAGGTCTGTAAATGCACTTATCAGGAGCAGAAAACCGCAGGCCATTTCTGAAGCTGTCTCCTCAGCCATCTCCTGCCTCACTTCAGGGGCTGCCCCTGCAAAGGCCACTTCTCTGCGTGGACAATGCAATCATTCTTCAATTCTGGGGGACGTAGCGAGAGCCACGTCACTTAAAAATGAGGTTGTTCACATACAGAAACCACAAACAACCCTCTGCCTGGCAGAAGCACCTTTAGAAAGCATGAAAAATGTTAACAGCTCGGCTGTGAGTGCCCTGATGATTGATACGCTCGAGCAGGAGGCAGCGGATGGTCCCTTGTGGGTACGAAGCTAAAAGGAGTATGAATAAAAACCACCTTGTCAGCTGAGGACGGCACACAGGAGCACGGCAGCAGATCCGGGGAAAGCACACAAGGCAGGGAACCCTGCTGGTGATCCCTGCCTCGGAGAGGGCATTTCTGACACCTTCTCATGACAGCTCTTCAAGATTATTTCACACAAGTGAGGGTTTTTTGCTTCATTCTCTTTTGAAAGAATCCTGTCACCAAGCACTGCCTCACAAAACCCCATCACACAGCCCCTAAAATCTATGAATTTCTATCTCCTTGTTCATTCATGTCAGAGCAAGGATGGCTGTGGAAGAGTGACTGCCCCAGACAGCACAAACCACAGCCAAAGGAACCCCAAACACTCACTCTGGAGTCAGGAAAAAATGGGAAAGACAGGAAAGAGAAGTGGGAGATGAGAAAAATTAATCCTATTTCTTTCCAGTTCTTCATGTACTTACTGACACAGGCAATCAGGTCATGGAAGATGTCCTTGGGGAAGAGGGGGTGTTCCAAGCCTCGGAAATAGAGCTTGAGGACTCCGGCTATGGAATCCATGTCGTGGTCGTTCTGGTCCCCAGCCAAGGGATCTTCCCCTTCGGAGCAAGGAGAGAAGAGCAGGCAAACAAAATCAGAATACTGGAGGAAAGTATTGAAACACTTGAAGGATGCAACTCAGCAGGAGAAAAGGATCTGTGTTAATGCCACCTACTCCAGCTGCACTGCAAGGGTGAGGCAGAGAGAGATCCCAGGATGGGAAGCTCTGCCAGGAATCCCGGGAGAGCTGGGACAGCTCCTGTCAGCCAAACGTCACCGACACCGGGGCTGAGGGTGTGGGGGTGCCCCTGGAGCAGAAACACTCCACGGATTTTGGGCAGGTGTGAACGTCACAGCTCCAGCACCCGGCTTTGGGCTTTGGGCAGAGCCACAGCTGCAGCTCAGGGGATGCAGGGGACACTCAAAAAGCCACTGAGCATCACAGCCCTGGCTCAGCAGACACAGGGAATGGGGTGGGGGAAGCGTTTCTGGGACAATTTGTTGCTGCAGATCCGCCATGGTTTGTCTGCATTGCCACAGGAAAGATGCTCACTTAAGGAGCTGCTCCCTGGGGAAAACTCCCTATCAGACATAATTAGATTTAATGATGGGGCAATCCTCAAATTGAAGCTATATATATCCATTATGTGACTGAAATTACCAAAGCTTGCCTATTATCTTAATAACACACGGGATAATAAATGGGCCACTCCAAACCTGAGCATTATCCCTGATATTAACTGCTACCAAGGGCTTGGGATGAAGTAATAAACTGCAGGGACCTTATTGTTAACTTTGGCAGTCCTCTACATCACAGGTTTTACAGAGACAAGTGAGGTGAAGGGGGAAAAAAAAAAAATCCTCTTTTTCATTTCTGCATGGAACAAGTGGATATTTTCCCAAGCTGGTATTTCTTTATCTAAAAAATCTGATTCTGATACTTTTTTCCTTACTGTGACACACATTCCTGCTTCCTCTGCTCCTGAGGGTTTTCAGGCTCAGGTAGATGGAGCTGAGGACAGGTGACATCACCCACCACATTTCCCACACGTTGTTCATTAAAGCTTCTCTCTCCCCCAAAAGCAAAATAAACTTGCTGTGCCTAATTAATGACTGCCCGTCTCCTGCAGCAGCAAGCACAGGAAAACACTGATCCTATTCTTCGGGAGCGATGGATTCCAGGGATTAACACAAGCCCCGTTGTTCCCAGTGACCCAGGGACTGCCTGAGGAGCAGCTCCTCTGAACCTGCTCTGCCAGGGAGAACAGCCCAGCAAGGAGCTGATGAGTCAGGAGGCTCCCAACTGCTCCCTGCCTTTGTACGGAATGGCTCTTCCCAGAGAAAAATCCAATCTATTAAAAGCTACGTCAAATTAACACTCTCTGGAAATTTCCCTCTCTCCCTCGTTGGTATTTAGAATAAATGTGGCCAAGCTGTGCCTCAACAACAGAGAAAGAACACAAAAATTCATCCCCCAGCACACAAAGAGCTGGGGGAGAGGGGAGGAAACTGCAGTTACACCTCATAATGAAATCCTCTACGTCCTTTAGTGTTGCAAACAATCAATAACCTATCAGACATGAGAGGAGATTGAATTCAGAATATTTATTATACAGACACTCCACAGGGTACAAAGCACAACAGCAAACAACTGAGAATTCAAGGTTAATGAGCACCAGGGAGGTGTCGGGGAGGGCCTCACTCAGGAAACACAAAAATCAAAGGAACAAACCGGAGCAAGCTGCATTCGGGCCCTTTCTGAGCATTTACACAAATCCACGCACTCGGCAGTAATTTCTGGGATATTGGAAGAGCTCTTCCTTACCTCTCTCAAACGCATTTTTGATGTCGTTCACTTCAACTTGCGACCCAGACACTCTGAATATTCCCTCGTGCTGCAAACCTGTAAGGAAACGAGAGATGCTGATGACAAGAGAAGATAGATTAGATGAAAGGAGATGGCCCCTTCAGCAGCTCCAGCTCCTGTAATAAAGGGAAGGTAAGAACACAGGCAGAGGGATGCTGGTTTAAAAGCCACCTTTCCCTGAGATGTCCAGAATATGTAAAATCAGAACTCAGCACAGGCAGAAGAATTATTAACCCTTCTAAACTGCCGGAGTAACAGGGCTCTGACAGCCATTCATGTTATCTCTCACCGTGGAGGATCCCCAGAGGATTTTACAACCCAGAGGAAGTCATAAAGCAGCGGTGGAGCAGCCAGGAGTAAAATATGGCCAATGCCAGGAGGAAAATGTTTATTTTCCAAGAGCAAAGTGTTCAATTACCCTCGAGCCAGGGCTGGCACTCGGGGAAGGACTCAGTTGAGTCTGTTAGAAAATCTAAGCCAGTTCTGGAATCTGAGTGAAATCAGCATCTCCTCGTGGCCACAATTTATCCCCCATCAGTTCCCATTTCAATGTGGTTTCAAGGATTTTTCCAGCAAATATCCAAGTGTGGCCTTAAAGAAGGATTCTAGAACTCGATTCTTGCAAGTGAGGATGAGAATGGGACTCCAGGTTATGGTTTCTAAAACGGTAATGAAACAAGAAAAACGAAACAGGACCTGCTACCTGGCCCTGCATCTTGGTTAATGAAGATAAATTCCACCTCTTTTCACACGTGTTAATTAACAGCTGCTTCACACGCTCCTAACAAATGATATCAATTAAAAATGAAAACAAATTGCAATAAATGTACAGCATTCAAGGCTGGGAGAGGTCAACCTTCCAAACAGGCATAAATCATCTCTCTGTGGCAGTGAGTGAACAATTAATTCACTGCTTGACCTCCTACATTCAAACACTCCGAGTGTTCCTCCTCCTCCTCCTCATGAAGAGGATGATTGTTCCTGGTGACGGCCACACTTCAGGGCTCAAAGGAAGGTGAGTGGAGGGGAGGCACGAGTGGTGTCTATGGATGGGAAGCTGATTTTTGCAGGGAATAAAGGGATATTGTCGGAAAAACAGCATTTGCAAGGTCAGCTGTTTGGAGCAGCGATCACACACACAGCACCAGCAATGAAGCCTGAAAATCAGAGCCCTTTTCCTTCTGTGGCAGCTTCTGCACAAGCACCACGCCCTGAGCTGCTCTGAACATCTTTTATAAGGTTTATTTCACAGGAGTGTCCCAGGACACCTGCAGCCCACGAACTCACCGTGCCTGCTGATGAACCGGATGCAGCTCTCCACCACCAGGGGAATGGCTTGGGAGGAATCCTGCCCAGAGAGGAATTGCAGGAAGAGCAGGCAGAATGTAGAGGGAGGAGAAAAAAAATAAAGAAAAGAATAAAAAATGAGAAAGGATGGACTCTGCACACCGAGATCACAACCTCCTCTCTTACTTTATTCCAAAACTCCAAAGCAGCAGCCCAAGAGAAGACTGGGTGAACTGGAATTCCCAGCCAAACTTTAACCTTGCAGTATCAAGGAGATACTTTGGGTCCTCCCTATCTCAAGGAAACACATTTTAGCTCACTGGGCACCAAAAAACAACAGATTATCCCCAAGGCCAGGGCCACAAAGCCTGGCTTTGTAAGTCTTTTGTTACACAACAAGAGAGCGGTTACACGTTTAACAGTGGGATTCCAGGGAAAATAAAGAGAATGGAGACGAAAAACCAACAGCGTGGATCCCATAAACCACGGCTGTCCAAACAGCTCAAGGCTGTTTGGCATTTTTGGTTCCAGGTCTGTCAAAACACAGAGTAAAAGCAATTTGAAATTCTGTCACGGAAAACGAGCAAGGTTTTGGATCCAGGTTTGAGGGATTTCTCAGACAAGACCGAAAAGGTCCATGGAAGACGGGGAGGGAGGGACACAAACGTTTTGCTTCCCACCACTCCTCCTCTTCCCACACCACATCCCCGCCTCGCCACTGAGGGAATGGTCATTACCTGCTTCCTCACGGTGGAGCTGCGCCTGCCACTGGTCCAGGGGTGCAGGAGGGAAAAACAGAACAGTCAGGATAATCCTCCACCACCACCAGCTCGCTCCTTCAGCATCCCCAACCACACTTGGGAGGAGGGAAGGAGCCAGATTCTCAAGTCAATGCTAACGCCAGAGCCTCATTCGATTTATGGAACTCCAGGAAGATTTTAAGTGACTTTAAATCACTCAAAAAACCTGCACGAGGCGCAAGGGAGCCCTGACAGGAGACTGCTCCTGACATTTTAATTCCGACCAGACGGAATTCTGCGAGCCAGGGCTGCTTGCTGGAGATGAAGTTTGATAGAAACTGCACAGGGAAGAGCAGGTGGGAGCAGCCTGGTTCCCCCTGTGCTGTTAGCAGCCGCCACTGCCAAGTCTTTATTAGAGTTTTGATAAGATTTCAAATAAATAAATAACACAAAAACCCCCTTGAACACCAGCACACACCAGCCAGGCTAAGCCCTGTCTGTGTGCTCTCATTTGCTGATGTTGGTAGACGTTAACAGCAGAAAAATAGGAAAAAGGCCCTGCTCTGCCAGGATCTTCCCCTCAAAATTTATTACCAGGGTTTAAAATTCCTTTAGTTTCTTGTAAAAATGAAGCAAGGGAGATAATAGCAGAGAGACCCTAATGGATCATTCCAGCCAATTCCCTGCCAGGGCAGATGGCTGCTGAATTATAAATAAGGGGATTAGAAGTGTGATTTTTAAAAAGCCTGTACAATGTGTTAATTTGGGGGAAATTCCTTTTGTAAAAAAATCAAAACCACTGAATGAAAAATAAAAAAAAATTTTTAAAAATCCGATTCCACGGGCTGTCACAGACAATAAGGTGGGTTTTAAACTGTTAGTGGGCATGATTCTTTGGTATTTAAAATTGTTTCATGATGAATAATATTTTATTATTACAGATGTCAGGGTCTAATTAGGACCTGTCAGTTTTGCTTTGCTGTGAGGAATGGGAGCAGCAGTAATGACTCCATGCTGGTGGCAATCACCTTCCTTTTGTTAACGAGGCAGGATGATGCACAGCCCCTGCCCCAGCTCCCCGTGCCCAGCAGAGCCCCCCAAATCCATCACTTTGGAGATGGAGATTTGTTTCTGTTCTACAAAAGCCCCACCAGCAGCTTAGCGCTGGTTCTGGGATTGGTCCTAATTATAACACACGGTTTATTCTCCGTGCCCTCCATCCTGTGGGAATCCAGGCACAGCAGAGCAGCAACGGGATCAAGAGTTTCCCAATTTATGGTCCTCAACCCTGTGGATAATCCCAGCACAGTCCCTGGGCCCAGCTCTCTCCCAGGACCAGGGATTTGGTTATAAAAACCTAAATTTGGTTATATATTATAATATTCTCTGGGTGACAGCGTCAAATTAAGGCATTTCTCTCACTTGCCCATCCTGCTCCTGATCTGCACTGAATACACCAGGGCAAGAAAAGGGATTTGCTCATATTGGCTAAATTCCTGCCCCATCCCTGGAAGGGTTCCAGGCCAGGTTGGATGGGATTTGGAGCAGCCTGGGACAGTGGAAGGTGTCCCTGCCCATGGCACTGGATGAGCTTTAATGTCCCTTCCCACCCAAACCATTCTGTGATTCCATTCTGTGGTTCCAAATCAGAATATTTTTCTAACAGACACACATCCTGGGCTGGTAGCTGATCTGGAATGACCAATTTGCATCAGATTTTCCTTAAAAACACAATTCCCTGAGCCACGCCTACCTGGCCAGGGCGCAGTCAGTCCGCTGACCTGTGGAGAAGACAAAGAAATCCAGCATGAGGAGGGAGGAATGGGAAAGTGCTTTCAGTGTCTCTGTACAGAGTTTTGGAAGGAGATGGAGGAGAGGAGAGAGGAGGGGGCAGCTCCAAGGACACCACCAAACCCACCCCTGCCACCAAATCCAGCCAGGAACCAGCTCAGGCTGTCCAAGGTCTCCTGTCTCTGGGAAATGTTGTTTTTAAATAAAAATTACCTCCCTGAGCATTCTCATTGTTGATTTCTGCCAAAAAACTGGGCTTGTCAGTCCCTCCCTCCCTTCTCTCTTTCCAGGGGAACTGGTGGGGCGAGAGATTCTACTTCACCAAGCCCCTCAGGAAGACTGAAAACATTCCCACATTTGTCAGCCCACAGCCTGAACGTGCTGGCACTGGAGCTATTTTGAGAGACAGACGTTCAGTGGTGTTTTCCACAAACATATTTATAAAAACACTCCATTAACTCGCGCTGAGTTTTCAGGGGAGCAGCAGCCAAGCTCGGGACTCGCTAATGCAGCATCACCTAAAACGTCACAACAGAAGAGGCAGGAAAAAGGAGGATGAGCTGGTGGGAATGGGACAGGCCCGTTTTTTGGGGAAAAAAAAAAAAAAAAAAAAAATCAGTGAAATCACACTGATTCCCACCAGCTGAAAACCCACCTTCCCCCTCCAGTTGTCTTCCTGCTCCTGGGGAGATGCAAGAAGGAATGAGGGAAGCGGCTAATTGCTGATGGCTGACAATTAGTCGAGCACATCTTGATAGCCACTTTCGCTCTCCCCACGTAAAGCCAAAACAGTGCATAATTTACATGAAAATGTTATTCTGAAGCAGGATTTCCAGCCATCTGTCCCCGTTTTCATCATGGAATATTCATACAGAGAAATTACACGGCTGTGGCAGCATCAAGGGGCTCCTGCATTAGGGTGACAAATGGGTACAGCAGGCAGGGACTCGCAGAGAGGAGGACTCGCTGCTACTTTTATTGCTGGAACTTGTCATCTTCACATTAAGGCAATTTGCACCACGACTGGAAAATGTCACCTGAGGATGGGGCAGCGAGGAGAATAAAAAGTAACGACCCCCTGAACTTCCCAGGCACTGCAGACACGCAGCTGGAGGCACACTTCCCTGGAAAGCTCCAAGCCGTGCTCCGGGGACGTGTGAAGGGAATTTTATTTGCCCATTTCCCAATTAAGTGACACTTTATGGGTAAGTCTAGGCATGGTCCCCAGTTTGTACCATTAAGCTGCTCCTGGGGGTTGGGAACTGGGATGTTCCTCCCTTTCCCAGCTCCTTTTGATCTCAGAGATGACAGGAGGAGTTTTTTCAGGAGCTGCTGGAGCTCGCCCTGACACTCCCCGGGTCCCTTCACAGGGCCACTAAGAAAGCTCAAAAAGCAAATGAAGAAAACAGAAGCGGCCTTTAAATCTACACAGCAATACAGAAATCACATTTAATTTCCTCTCCTTTCCCCCCTACCACAGCTTGAGCCGGGTTCAGGGGGCAGGCAGGTTAAGAGGAAATAGGTCTTGGAATGCAGAGGTCAGCTATGACCCAGGAATGCGATCAGTCACAGGGGCAGCACGGCTGTCACTTGCAGATATTTAGAGGCACAAGAAAAATGCCCTGAGGACACAAAACTTTGGCTTCAGCCACGCTTTCTTCGAGGACAGCTGAAGAGATGAGCAACTTTAACCACCCCAACCCAAACCGAGGCACCTCCTCCCCTCGTCTCCCAGCGGTTGGGGTCTGATAAACACGAAACTCTTAATTACTGCAGCAAGAAGTATTTTAGTTCTACAGAGCATTTTCAAACTGAAAGCAAAGCACTTCAAAGCCCACATGCTGGTTCAGTTTTCATCCAGCAGATTCGCACACCACGAGCCGTGGGGAGTCCAGCTCAGCCACACAGCCCAACGCCAGCCCTGCTCCAGACACCAACTCAGAACGAGTGGAGCCATTTTTTGACCTGACATTTAGACTGTTAAAACCTTCTCCTCTGCAAATACAAGGCAGGCAGGTTTCTATGGAAACTTGGACGCATAGTTGAAGTGGTTTTGGCCAACAGGATTTGCCCATACCATGAAGGGAAAGAAATCTGCCTTTGTTCTGAGGCTAACAGCAAATGAATATTCAGTTCTGGCTGCTGCCCCCCGACTGATGCCCTCTAGACAGGCAACATATTTTACATGCTCTGAAATTTGTTTGTTCTTCTCCTAATAAAAGCCTGGGCTCCCATGCTTTGGTTTGGTCCGGGTTGAACCCACAGAGGTGAGGAGCAGCTAAACCGCCTGCAAACAAAGGCCCAGCCCATCAATAATTCTGAATTCATCAGTAAATCACCGCGTTTGGCCCAACGGAGATCATCAGGTGATAACCAGGATGGGTGTGAAGGAGGGGAGGATGAAGGAGGAGGCAGCATAAATCAGTGGTGCCCATTAGTGCCTCATTAAGCACTTTGGTGTTCACCGGTCATCGAGCAGCCGTGGGGGTCACTTGGCATCTCCCTCACGCAGATCAGAGGAATTAATCCATAAAACATGAGCATGGCCACTCTGCATCCCCAACCCAGGGCTGCCACCCTCAGCTGAGTGACCAATAAATGCCAATCATCTGTGATGGGGACCCACACTCACTTTCTCCCAGGGTCTTCTGGAGAAGGTCGTGCTTGGCCTGGAGCTTCGTGATCAGGTTCCTGCCTTCCAGGTACTCCTTCATTTTCTGTGGAGGTGGCAAAAAACAGGATGGTGAGTGGACAATTCACTCCTCTGACCGAGCCTTTGGGCTGCTGGATCGCAAACATGAGGGCAGGGTGACAGGGAATTTACAGTTACAGAGGGACTCTGAATTTACAGAGGGACTCTGAATTTACAGAGTGACACCGAATTCACAGAATGACTCTGAAGTTTATAGTGACAGAGTAACACAAATTTGTGGTTAAAGGACGAATTGAGTCCTGGTTTACGCATCTGGGCAAGTCTGAAGCTCAGTCCACCCACATTTCGAGCCCAGCCAAGCTCGGATCAATGATCTCGGAGGCCTTTTCCAACCGTAACAATTCTGTAATTCTGTGATTCTCGATCTTCAGGGCAATTTCCATTGTTCCACTGTGGGATCAGCTGAATGTTTGGCATCTTTTAAGCCATCAGAGGAGCTGTCATCCACCCCTCTGCAGGCAGGGCGGGCTGGGGATGCACGTCACGGGCAGCTGAATGAGCAATCTGTTTTAACCAACTAAAAGGCTGCTACTGTGCTTATTCTCTCACTTAACCTCTCTCACCCCACTTTACTTGTCAAACCCTGCCTCTGCCTCCACGCTGGATGATCCACAGGGCTGCACAGGGACAAAACAAATAAAGATATTATTTAGGTTCAGATTTACTCTTGGGGTGAAATATTGTGCAGCCACGCAGGCGTTTTTCCCACTGCTCCCTGATTTTTCACAGCTCTGCAAATGCTGTTTTTTTTTTTGCAGCTCTTTCATCTCTTATCTTGCAGCTCAGAGCAGTTTTATTTATCTTCACTGAGCTGCAGCATGTGAAATACTGAATGTACAGGGGCTGTCCACATTATAAATGGGACACGTCTGCACTCAAAAGCACAAACTCTGCAAACATCACAGAGCCCTCTTTGGAATCATGAGAGATCTTAAAAATTCAGCCAGCAGAATGAACACAGAGAGAGGGTTTTTGTCCAATAATGAAATGGTTTTTTATAATCAAATATTCAAATGGTTTGGGTGGGAAGGGACCTCAAAGCTCATCCAGTTCCATGGACAGGGACACTTCTCACTATCCCAGGTTGCTCCAAGCCCTGTCCAGCCCGGCCTCGGACACTTCCAGCTCTCCCCAATTCAATCCACTTCCCTCCAGGTCTGAGCTGCACGATAAGACTGCAAATCCTTAAGGTAAAAAATGAATATTTTGAACAACGCGAGTGCCTGGGCCCTGCTTGGCCTTTGCAGGAGCAGCAAAGAGTCAAGAAGAAATATAGCCATAAAAAAATAAATATATACACACACTGAGGCAGCAGTGAGGGTGAGGGAGAACCTTCCAGGAGCTAAGGAAGCTTCCCCGTGGGCTCCCCAGCCCTGGTGTGCACTGACACAACAACCAAAAATGGCTTTAATTAACTGCTTAAAGCCTGTGTTTTATGTCCCCTTGCTTGACAACATTGAAAGAAACATTTCACAAGAATTAAGTCCCTTTGGAAAGTCTCAGCATTTCCTGCTTCCTTTATTAATATTTCAAATTTTTTGTTGTTGTTTTAGAAGAAAACAGGAAGCGCGATCACCGCTTCGAAAAATTCATTAAATGTTTTTGGGAATTTCCCTGCAGAATCTGTTTGCCAAGCCCTAACTATATATTTTGCTCAATCAGTTGAATTTTTGCAGAAGAAAATACGATGAGTATAAACTGCAAAAAGAACTGGTCTGAAGTGGGGGGAGTTGAGGATAAATCTGGCTCGGCGGGGTCTCAGAGTCCCGCTCAGGCGAAGGGACAGGAGAGTTGGGAGGCTCAGCTGCAAACAGAAGCTTAAAGATCAGCAGATCAACTCGTCTTGGCACAGTTAAGCTCCCCTTTGAAGCAGATCTAAACACTTAAGCCCAGCCTAAGGTGGCTGCAGGCAGGGCACGGCAGAGGCACTTGCTGGGACTTGCAAGGCTCTGGCTTCAAGGTCATGAAAAACATCAACAGGTACCAGGAGTTGCTTTAAAGGAGAAAAAGATGTTCCCATCGAGTGCAGAAGTTCATGGTTTTTTTAGTATTTCCTCATGCCTAACATTCTGTTCCCTGCCTGTCGCAAGGATGCGGATGAAAAAAAAAAATTAATTTCAAAATAAAGCTTCAGGCTTTTCTCAGTGAATCCCAAAGATCCATTAGCTCTGGATTTTTGGCGTAATAGAAACAGTCAAAGCGGGGAAAAAAAAAAAAAAATCAAACGACAGGAGAACTCCTGAGGATTTCATTTGGGGCAGAGCACAGCTGGGGTCAGGCTAAGAGCAACCAGAACAAAGCAGCAGAAACGTCCTCGAGCCACCTCACTTGTGCAGGGTGACAGCTGAGGGGTGAAGATCGGCTGGGAGCCAGAGCCAGGAGCATTTTGCACCTGCAGAACCAAGCAAGTCGGGCACCTCTGAGCCCAAAGGCCCTGCAGGAGCTTCCCAGTCAGAACCAGCTGCACGTGGGATGAAGCAGAACCCCAAGCAGACCGAGCCTTCCTCCCTTTCCAGGCTGTAAGGAAAAAACGTTTCTGCCACCGCTCCACATCCTGATCTGTCTCCAGTCAGGAAAACTCAGCGATTTTCCTCTCTCTCACCCCTCCAAGAATAATTCCAAACCAGGCACTCGACTGAAGGATGAGGGAGCTGGATCTGACTTCCCATGGGATCAGCATCACAGCGGGGGAATTGGATCCACTTCCGATGGGATCAGCACCACCGAGACACCCCCAGCTGCCACTGCTGCAGGACTCAGCAGCAGGAGGATTTTACACCACATTTCTCCATGTCTTAAGGCCTTGGGAAAAATAAATCTCCATTAATCCTAAAGCACTTCACACAGCGAGCGTTGTTCTGGTTCCTCCTCCTTCCAGAGGTAAAAAATAACATTTTGCCTAAGAACTGAAATCATGCCGGCTTAGAGGTGCAGAATGAAATCGTTCACCCCCTTCCCACTGCCCAGGTGGGGCTGGCTGCCAGCTGTGCCCTGATGGGCAACTCTGCCCGGATCCCTGGCTCGGGAAGCAGGGCTGTAGCCATGGCAGCAGCGGCACATCCCTGGATTTTGGCTCCCTGAAGCTGCTGCTGCTTCCCTGCCTCAGCCACCTGCAGCAGCTCAGCGCTGAGCCCGTCCTCCCCTCCGCTTCCCACTCGCACAGGGAAGTTTAAATTACCCTGAACACAAATCTCCCTTCAAAGCCCAACCAGAGATCCGGCAGCACCAGCGTGCAGGGATGTGGCTCCAGTGGAAATACAGATTATTCCAGTTTGGAGATACTCCAAAATGAGCATCCTTCCCACTAAACTCCCATGCTGCCATCACTGTATTTACCCAAGAGATCTGCCTAGGAACGCAGCACATGGAATTTCCTCCCTGAGTCACATAAATATGGAATATTCTTTTAAATCAGCGTTTTTCTTACAGTTCCTATCCCCCAGCACTCAGCACATCACGAGGTAAAAGGGGATTAAATCTCACTTCTGCACCGCACTTTGTTTTTATCCCCTACACAAAGCTGTGCCCTCAAGCCTCATTAATACCCATCTGAGGGTTTTCTCAGACACTGAAAAAGCTGCTCCTGGGAGATTCAGAGCTTGAAATCCTTATCAAGGCTATTTATAAGCCTGGTCAATAGCAGATCAATGCAGCATCTGATCAGGCTGCTTAAAGAGGGTCTCTCTCTAACACCCCACCAACAACATGAAACAGAGAAATATCCCACCCAAATTAAGCCCTGGCTTCCTCCTTCTCCTATTTGAACTCGAAACAGCCCTCTCTAGAGAGGGAATGCTCAGGGTTCAATTAAAAATCACTTTTCTAGTTCCATTACCCTGGGCAGGGTGGTCAACCCCTTCTTGATTGAAGCAGCTTCTCCACCCACTTCTCTCAACAGCCAGATTCACCTTCAGTGAAGGATTTTGGAGTTTTGTAAGTCAAGGCCTAACGAACCATCCTGCCAAGTTAGTGCCACTTGCACTGAAAATTCAGATTTTAACAAACACCACCATTCCGGGAAGAAGAAGGTGAAGGATGCCCAAGGGAACGACAAATGAACCAGGGTAAGACCCAGGATTTTCATCTGCTACTCTGAAATGTTTAGAAATTGGAAACAAATGCAGCAGTCTAGCCTAAGTCTGATATAGTAAAAGGACACACAGTCTGGTATGAAATTCAGTATCCAAAAGCTCTTAGCATCTGGTAAAAAGCACTGACTCAATGAAAAGCTTATGCAGGCTGAAATCGTAAGATGATAGTAACAAAAAATGAAAGAGCTAAATGTTCTTTTAGTTTGCACTAGTTTTGAAATTTGATGTTTACAAGCTATTAGGTTTTTTTTCAGAAAATTCCTTTTCAGATGCAGAAGAAATCAAATTTGACATAATTTACCCACAGACTACATTTGCATCAACAGAGGTATCCCAAAATATTTGCAGAGAATTGAGAGCACACAATTTTAAACCCCAACACGCTTCCTCTGCTTGCCCAAAATCAAAGAGAAGTGTTTTTTGTTAGACAAGAGCATCACTTTGCACTCTCTTGCGAGGATAATTCTGAACAGATCACACTGAAAATTACAGAGTCGTGGAATGGGTTGGATTGGAAGGGATCTTAAACATCACCCAGGGGATGGGCAGGGGCACCTCCCACTATCCCAGGCTGCTCCAAGCCCCTCCTGGCCTTGGACACTTCCAGGGATGGGGCAGCCACGGCTTCTCTGGGCACGCTGTGCCAGGGCCTCCTCACCCTACAGGGAAGAATTACCCAAAAAAGAAAAAAAACCTCCTAAACCCCTAGAAACGAAGCCCTTACTGTGAAGTAGAACTGCTCGGTCTCCTGCTGGTTCGCCCGTCTCTTGGCAATGCTGGGTTTGCTCATGAACGTTTCCGACACCGTGGATTTCACAGACTCCATGGAGTTGCTGTACTGGAAGCAGTCAGAGACATCAAAGTCCTCTATCGTGACTATGTCCTGGATTGTCTGGAGCGTGGCTTCCATCGTCTTCTTAACCTGCCCAGCAAGAAGGAGAGAACTCAAAACCTGAAGGTTTTATGTTGTAAGTAAACAACAGAGGTGGTGAAGTCCCCTGGAGCAGCTCACTAATGAACAGATATTACTGGTTTCACACCCTGTGTGCTGTAATTAATTTTGGCTCATTAACAGCACAGTCCATACAAGCACAGAGCTGGCAGCACCCCGAACCTGCCAGGACTCCGTGCCAGGATCGCAGTTGTGATCTCTCAGGCTGGGATCAGGAGGAGATGCAAAGAAATTTAACCTCAAAGCGAAGAGAGCTGAACAAAGATGCTCTAATTGTCTTCTGCAACTACTGAGCATCAGATGTGAATCACAAACAGGACTCTGCTGCACTGTACATTTTTACTGAAGGCCAGAATCAAATTTCTTGACATAAAAGCATTTGCAAATTTTGCCCCAAAGTTCCTGAACACAGAGGTGCAGAGATTAGATCCCCATTCATGTCATCTTCTTCTCATCTTGGATGGCCAAGCAAACAAAAATCACTTTAACCCAGCTTATGCAAACTCACTTCAAAACACGAAATTCCTCCTTTTCCCTTTGCTATCCAAACACAGTTTCTGCACCACAGCCAGTCTTATCAAGTTAAGGATGGAAAGAGAGATATGGGGAGGTATTTTAAGGGATTCTCTCCATACACACAACTTTCCTGTGAGATCACACACTAATTAATGCACAGACTGCCTTGGCCTTCAATTTTAATACAAGTGTTGATAAAAAAGGATCACAACAACCAGATTCTTCCATAACCAGTGCCCAATAAGTGCCTAAGAGGGGTTGCTGAATTTTGGTTATTAACTAACCTCTTCATTTTCGATCTTCAGCGTTGATAACCGGGACTGCAGCTGCTGACACCTCTGCACCAACTCACTCTGGACTGGCTGCTGGGCACAGAGCTGAGACTCCTGCAAGGGACACACAGCACAGCAGGACATTGCAATTACTCATTTATTTATCAGACACATTCTCCAAAGGGCTGAACTTTAAGACTGGGCAGCGCTGGATTTCAGCTGGAGGAGAAGGTCCATGGCTCTACCAAACTGCAGCTCCTGTCCTGAGAGGATGGAACAGAGAGCAAGAGATGATGGCAACACCAAAGAAGAGCTGGAAAACATCAGCTGCTCTCAGTGATGTCAGCTTGTGGTGTGTTTTGGAAGTCTGGAGGTGCTTTAGCCCAGGTATTTGGATAAATCACATCAAAACCAAGAATTTGGTTCAGTGCTTCAGCCTGGCATCCCGGGGCAGGGGCATGAGGGGCTGGGATTGCTCAGCTGAACCACCTGCCCAGCACAGCAACAGGCACAGGTCACTCTTGCATGAATCCAGGGGAGCTGAAATTAAAAAAGCCCAGGTTGGGGACCTGTCACAGACACCAGAACACCGAGGTTCCCTGAGCTGCTCAGAACGACCCTCATTCCACAGCGTGGGGCAGTTTTTCCCTTCAGTTTTGTTCTGGGTTTTGTGTGGGTTTTTTAAAAGAAAACACCGACCTCACTGCCTGAGGCTGTTTTTTTAGAGACAGAAATTGAAACTGGGAGTTTTATCCCACCCATGCACACGCAGGATCATATATTCTGATATAATCTGCTGTGTGCAGCACCACTGCTATGAGAGCATCAGCTGCATTCATAACCACTCCTCTGGCCTTGAGAAGCAGCAAGATAAATGATTCAGTGAATGGGAGCTGCTCCTGAATGAGACTCTGCAGGTAATTCCCTTTCTTCCCACGATCTTACAGGATCAGAAGCACAGAAAAATCCAGGAAAGGTCATTTGCAGTCTGAAGGTTTCACTTAAAATGGGAGAGACAAAGAAGAGCCTGGAGCAGCGGCTGCAATTCCCAGCCCAAACGAAGAGGCTGCAAGAGACCATCCTCCAGTCTGTGCTCGGGGGATAATCCAGAAATCCAACCAACTGACCTAAATTGTCACACTGTACATGTGCTCCTGTTCAGAAGCAGTTTCAGCTCGTGTGACTTTCAACAGCTCCCAGCTGAGCAACCACATCTTGATAAACCTATAAAGAGAGGGGTTTTCCCTGCCAAAAATGGAGAGTCCTCTGACAGCCCCGTCTCACAAGGAGGACACAGAACGCACCACTACAAAGCATTTGTGCTCCCACATTGCACACTCAGATGCTGCAAAAAACCAGCATTTCGGTTTCTTATATTGGCCCTTCAAATCCAAAAATTCAGAGGCTGTCTTGGAGGTTGAAGGAAGGTGTTTCCTGCTCGTATTTAATATTAAACCTAATTAAGCATTTTCACCTCCAGTAGCTTTGATAGCCAGAAAAGTAAAATTTAGATACCTAAATATCCCATGCCATGAGCCTCTGCCTAACCTTTGCATCATCTCCCAGCTCTGAGGCTCCCTGAAGAGCCGAACAGGCGGCCCTGGAGCGGGTCAGTTTATCAAAACTGAGGCAGATAAACAGGCAGAGCTGCAGGAGGGCCCCACACTGACCATGTCACCCATGTGTGGCTGGAACTCGAACTTCATGGGGGGGCAGAAGACGTTGTTGTACATCTCCATCAGCCTCTGCTTGTCGCTGTTGGCGTCCAGGTTCTCCACAGCGTTCTCGATGGCGTCCAGCCCCTCGTGCTTGGACTGCTCCAGGTTCAGCTCGGCCGACAGGAACGTCCTCAGGGCTCTGTTGAGGCTGGCGTGGTACCCCAGGTCACAGCACTGCTGGAAAACACACACAAGTCTATATGAATAAAGGGAATAAAACTCCAGAATGGGAATTTGAACGTTCCCGAAGGCAGGAGCTGTATGAACAGGGGACAAGCTGTGGGTATTTTGTCATCTGCTGGGTGGCAGGGAGGTCCCACATCTCTCACTGACGGCACAGAGCACCTCAGTCTGTAACCCCATGCAAATTTTATCATCACGTTATAATTAATTACCAGGCTTAAAGTATTATAACAGTTTGTGGAGTGTTCCTGGAGTTTTAGAGACTCATTTTTCATGGAGTACTAGAGACCCATTTCATTCAAAAATGAAGTGGCGAAGTTCAACAGCAGGGCAGGGTATTTTCCTAAATTCTAACCTGACTTCCAGGGGTCCTGATTCCTATGGAAACACTCCAAAATCCTTAAATAACATTATTCAAAGGAAGAGGAAAGCAAGGCACTGAAGTGCTACTGGAGAGACAAGACACAGGATTTGGATCACCTATAAAGACAAATCTGCACCCAAATAATTCCGTAATTCCAGTAAACTGCTTCATCCAGTGAACTTCAGGAAGGAGGAGCGTGACCTGGACATGAAAACAGAGTCAAAACCCAGCAGCCACCAGTTGGGATGATTTCATTGCTGGGGTGAAACAGAGGAGCAAAAAACTTTGAAGCAGAAAGTGGTTATGGTCAAGAATTTCCTGGCTGTGGCTGACACTGGGATGATGTCACTGGGAGACAATCAAGCAGCTTCATTTCCACCATGGCTGCAGAGCCAAGTTTTCGTGTTTCAGAAGGGGAAAAAAAGGAGCTTTTCATTAGCATTAGATCAGAACCAGCCTGGATTTTTCAGCCATCGAATAAAGTGAGCGAGAAGGAGCCCACCTTCTTGGAATCACAAGCAAGATTACATCTTACACTAGGAGAATATCCAGAAAGGAGAGAAAGAGACCATCTGCTCGATTGCTGTGCTGCTCTGTAAGCAAAATTCACATGAAAACTCCTCCTCGCCCATCATTTGGGTCTCATCACTGTCATTGTTTGCAAACGCAGAGGAAAAAAAAGGGGGGGAAAAAAGAAGAAGGAGGGGTGGGGGGAGAGGGAAGAGAAACTGCTGGACCATTCCCTGCTCCCACAGAATTCCTGCCACCGAGTGCTGCTGGAAGCCTGGCTCTTGTGCCAAGCAAGCTGTGGCAGGTGTGGAGCCTCGGAAAAAGAGCTGCAGTTGCTGGTTGGGCTGGAGGCAGAGAATTAAGGGACTTCACATTCAATCGGAAAAGAACAAAACCAGCCAAGAAAAAAAAAACCAACAAAACAAAACAAAAAGCAAAACAAAAGAGGCTTGATTGAGAATCTGCACGTGTGGAGGCAGCCTTGGATCAAGAGGCACTCACAGCTACTGCTCACTCTGCAGGGCTGGTCCTGCCGCCGTGGGGGGAAAGATGGAGCTGGGCCAAGGACCAGGATCAGGATCAGCTCGGATTTAACAGCAGCACTCGCTCCTTTTCACAGAATTTTTGGGGTTGCAAGGGACCTCTGGAGATCACCCAGTCCAAGGCAGGGTCACCTTGGGGTGTCTGCAGAGAGGGAGACTCCAGGCCCTCCCTGGGCAGCTGTTCCAGGCTCTGCCACCCTCATGGACAGACGCTCCTCCTCACGCTGAGGTGGAATTTCTTGTGCTGTAGTTTATTACTCCTTGTGCTGCCCCTGAACAGAGTCTGGCACCACCCTGGCACCCCTTGGGGATATCTGTATGGACTGATGGGATCCCCCTCAGCCTCGTCCTCTCCAGACCGAGCAGCCCCAGCCCCGCAGCCTCTCCTCGTCAGGGACGTGCTCCAGACCCCAAATCACCTCTGTGGCCTCTGCTGGACCCTCTCCAGCAGCTCCTTGTCGCTCCTGAGCTGCAGGGACCAGAACCGAACCCAATTCCTGCTGCGGGTCAGGCAGAAATCCTCCCAGTATGGCCAGTTTGTCCTCCCAGCGTCCCCAGAAAGGCCCTGGGAGGACTGGGAATCCAGAGGGGGTTAATGTGTCACACCTCTCCTCGCTCAGGCACAGTGTGTTGGCTCTTTGCTATTGAAGCCACAGACAGAAAACATTTCCCAGCCCATCACCCCCTTTAAAGGGTTTGGGGTTTTTTTTTTAAGTCCAGTGTTCCATGTTTATAAATGCACCAGTCCTGCCATCCCTTTTCTGGGTTATATAAATGTTTGATGGAATCGTTCTCGAAGGAAATCAATTTTTTATAAGAATTTAATGATAACTCATTCAAATTCACTTCCCAACATGACAGCTGATTAACCCTTTGCGAGTCAGCTTTCACACACGCCTCAAAACCAGAAGATTTAAGGGGAAAAAGCCCTTTGTTTTAAAATGCAATTGAGATTTGGAAGGGGAAGGATGAGATCCTGGAGTAAAAAGCCATGGAACACCTATTCCTGGAAGAGCAAAGTAAGCTCTGGGACTCACACACACGTTTTTATCTTTTTTTTTTTTTCCAATCCTGTCCTAGTGACCCTTTTATAAATATGAGTTAATGCAAACTTCTCCATTACTGTAATATTTCATTAGCATCAAAGAGCTGCCTCAGTCCCCAAAGTCAGGAAATTCAAAACTACTGGGCTATGTCAGAAACAATTTATTGCTCTTAACTCTCGACAAAGAATTAACTCCCTGCTACCCTTCCCTGCACGCTGCACAGGGAACACACCGTGCTGGATAAACATGACAAGTTTAATGCTGTTTGGCCTAACACAATCTCCTTGTAAGTGACTTTGAAGATTACTTTTATATTATATTTCAAAATTCAATATCATCAAATGATTAGATCGAGGGAAGGCATTACAGCCCGGCTTAAAAATCACATTTTTATTCAAGTCAGATGGCTCAGATAACCATCACTGGTTATAATTGTTAATTTTCAATCCTTCAGGATCAAAGGCATTAATAAATCTATTTTCTCTGTGTCTTAACAACGAGATAACTGAATTCCATCTCCTGTGCTCCCAGACAAGTCCCACGTTTTTCCATGCCTGAACACAGAGCAGACAACACTTTTATTTTGAGGATGATGAGAACTTGTGGTGTTAAACTGAATGCTCCAAGGGGGTTAACTCAGGCAGGGACTCACCCAGAGCCACGAGGCCTCCTCTCCAGGAACAGACAAATCCCTGGGATGCAGAAGTTGGGATTCTTGTCCTGCACCACTGCCTGCCACGCCCCAGCCACAGCTGGGACTGCCCAGGGAGAGCAGCCCTTCCCTCCAAGCTGGGCACCCCAGGCTTGTCTTGTCCTGCTGGAAACACCTCAGCTCTGTGCTCAGAAATTGTCCTGGCCTTGTGAAACCCAAAGGGATTCTGTGCTACCTGTGATCCATGAAAACACACCAAGAACAGACAACTGAACCAGGCACACGTGCAGAATTTGGGGGAAGCCTTGAGAGACAGGGCTTTAGAAGAAAAAAATTAAAACAATTAAATTAGGCTGATGCTGGTGAAATTAATCCCAACCTTGTAGCTTCGATATAAATATAAACACAAAGTTCTCATTTGTTAAAAACCCAGGGCCACACAATTAAGGTTGAGCAAATGTTAACCAAAACAGGGCTCCTAAAAAGGCAGCAGGAATAAACAAACCAGGCCTCTCCAGAGCAGCAATCCTGCAAACCACGAGTTTGGGAAATAACAGCATTTTTCAAGCCCACTCTCGGTGACAGCCCTGACCTCCAAAGGACAGGTTTAAATCAACACCTGGCACAAGAGCACTCCAGGCGAGTTTATCATCAGCTGAACAAATGTATCCTATAGACTGCTGGTTATTCTAATAGCTGAGTAATTAATAGAGATCTGAGTGCTCTTTATTGCCTGTGTCTAGAGACTCTTGTGCTCTTCACTCCCTGCTCCTCCACAGCCGCTCCCTCCGAGCGCAGCCGAGTGCTGCCAGCAGGGATGGCCTTGGCAAGGGGAACAGGAGCCACCAGAGCCACTGACCCACTCACAGCGTGGTCAGGCTGCAGGTCTGGTTCCATCCTTGGGAATGACCTCAGCATTCCTGACTGGCTCTTCTGAGTTTTTCAAAAATCAGAATTTCGGGGTTTTCTTGCGGTGCGTTTTACCAAAAGCAGAACTGCTGTCCCCTGGATGGGGGGAAGGTTGAAATCTGTGCTGGTGAGCAGGGAAAGGGTCTGAGGGAAGGGCTGGAGCTGTGTCAGGGAGGTTTGGGGTGGGTGTCAGGGAAAGGTTCTTCTCCCAGAGGGTGCTGGGCACTGACCAGGCTCCCCAGGGAACAGTAACTGCTCCAAACCTTCCAGAGCTCCAGGAGTGCTTGGACAGCACCCTCAGGCACAGGGCAGGATTTTGGGATGTCTGTGCAGGGCCAGGGGTTGGACTGGATGTTCCCTGTGGGTCCCTTCCAACTCAGGATATTCCAGGATTCAATGACTTTTCCAAAACCAGTTAAAAGCAGCTTCAGGAAGCACTTCTGAACTCCCTCTCTGCTACCAAATTTCTTGTACTGTTTCTACAGTTAAAAATCTCTTTTTTTCAAACGTGCTTCCCAGTTAAAATCTTGAGGGCTTGCTTAAAACAGTCAAATGAAGATGTCAGGCAGCAGTGCGATGCTGACACTGGGTTTCACTTTAACTCAGCAGCTCCTCCCCTTCTCTCTCTGTGCCAGGTTCCCCCTCTGTGTAACAGAGGTGGCCACCTGAGAAACGCTCTTGTCACAGCCCAATGACCGATTCTCAGGCCACTGCCCCCGCCCAAGCTGCCCAGCCCAGCTGTGCAGAGGTTTCCAGCTGTGCTGGTGCAGGGGATGCTGAGGCAGGAGAGGGACGTGGGAGGCTCCTGGCCCCGAGCAGCAGCACTTACATCAATGAGATCCGACAGGTCATGGATGTAGTACTTGAACACCGAGGCATTGGTGGCTTCCAGGGCCAGCAGATACTCATTTCTCGCCTTAATTGCCTTCAGTCTGTTTTCTGTGTACTTTGCTTGGCGCTGAAAGACAACAAAAACCAGAATACAGCATGAAGAGAGGTGAGCAGCACTCTGAGTAACACCAGAGAACACTGAACAAATCTGACTCTGCTCACACAGATTTTGCCCACTGGAATTCCAGTTCTGCCAGGACTCCAAGACTTGAGATGCAGATTAATTATTTAGATGTGTTTAAGCAGTACTACTCTGGATTGAAAGTCTTGAGACTGTAGGAGGAGGAAGATTAAAGGAGGAATGAAGGAACAGGGTGGGTTTAGGAGGTTATGGCCCAGCTCCAGCACCACCACAGAAGCCCATGGGTTGTCTGAGGGTTGCTACAGGCACCCCACCTCTTCCAAAGCCTGAACATGGTCCTTCCAGAGCCTAAATCCATTCAAAAATAACTCCTTCCCTTCTACTGGCTTGAACCTTAGAGCTGAACTGCTCAAGTGACCAACTGCTGAGGCTGCTGGTTCTGCCCTCAAAGCCAGTTTGGGATTGCTGGGCTCCCTGGAGCACGGGCCTCGTGCTTTGGACAACAAAAACAATCACGTTAACCACGAATTCCCAGCAGGCAACTGCTGCTTTCCCACCCTAACCCGGTTCCAGCTTTTTGTGCCATGCTTGTACTCCCTGGGATAACACAAACTGCACACCTGACTGCCCTAAAGGAAACCTGGTGCTGGATTTTGCCTTTCCTTCAGCTGAGTGTTGACTAAAACCTGCACCAAGGATGAGATTTGGATGTGAGGGGGGAGCTCAGCAGCTCCTGTGCACCCTGCCAGTACCTTCTCCTTCATTTTCTCGATTTTTTTGACAGAGCTTCTCCGCACGTGTTTCTCCTCAAACTTAACGTTGGAGGTGGAGTCGGGGGAGCGCGGGGTCTGCTTGTCCTCTTGCTTCACTGACTTCCCAATCTGCTTCTCCTCCTGCTTCTCTGCCTCCTTCAGCTTGCTCTGGGCGCTGATGCTGTCGGCGTTGTACATGTGGTAGGTTTTCATCACCTGCAGGGAGCAACAACCAACACTCAGGGCAGAGCTGGCTGTTAGCCTGAACACCCGACCCAGAAAAAGCACTTCAGGGAACTTTCCCGTGTCAGAAAAGCAGGGCAGGAGGTGCCCGAGCGAGCGTGGCTCTCAAAACGAATCTGAAATCAAAGTGGATGATTCTGCAGCTGCTGCTTTGTTTGACTTTGGCATGTGCCTCCTTGCACAAGCCAATAAGGGAGGCATGAAAACCAAAAAAAGGATGCAGACTAAATCCAGCCTCCTCGACTGTTCAAAGGAGATGATATGCCAGGAAAATGAGAGCTTTTCATCAGCAGGTAAGGTTTCTGAAGGGAGGCCCATCAGTCTCGCATCTGGGTGAATCAGTGCTTTCAACATCACAGGATGCAAATCCAGCCTCGACACAGCGGCCGCAAGAGCCACTCAGGTGCCATTTGTTCAAATCAAATTTGGGACATAAAAGTACTTCTGGGCACCTTAAGTGATAAAAAAATTAATAAACAAGTGTGGTTCTTTTGTTTAGGGAGACCTGGACCCTGTGCCGTATGGGCAACTCTTATTATAGCACATTTTTAATAAGTAAATATAGATAAATATTTATCTATTTTGTGACCCCAGTCACAAAAATCCCATTTGTTTCACATGATATTAATGTCTAGCTTTGTGTTATGCAAATAGAAGCAAAGGACACGAGATATAAACCAGTTTTTCATCCATAAATTGCAAAGCAATTTGAATCCCACACCAAAACAAACACGATGTGACACTCACAGGGGGCAAAAAAAAAAAAAACCCGCACAATTGCATAAAGTCACCCATTCCAGCAGCAATAAAGGCCCTGCTTGCGAATAATTTGATTTATCCCAGATGAAAACCCATTTACAGCTATTTTGCAGCACAACCTAACACGGTGCCACGTGAGTGGGATCAGCAGAGGTTCCCAGCGCCACAGAGACTGGGGATGCAAACATGAAAGGGAATGTGACTGCAGCCAGTGCTAAAGACACATCCTGAATAATTCACACACACGCACTCCCGGCCCCTGCAGGTGCTCTGACTGTAAGGCAGGCAGTTATAATTACAGTAACAGACGTGAAGGAGCTGCTTCTCCTCCCTCACTGAGAGTGGAGCCGGCAGAGAGCGAAAGTGGAGCGAGAAATCCCAGTTTTAATGGGTTTTTAATGGGTTTTTAACGGTTTTAGGCCACGTTGGCAGCCACAGGCTCTGGTGTGGGGACACTGGTGGCTCACTGGGGTCTGCTGAGGGCAAGATGGCACAGCACAAAAAAAATTACAGGTTGGGACAAACCTCTGTGTTTTATTTGTGTAGGGAAAGTAAAGATTTCACCCAGATCCATTTTGCCTAAAAGCAGGGATTCTGCCAATCCTTTGGATAGGGAATTATGGAGTCGTTGAGGTTGGAAAAGACCTCCAAGATCATCCAACCTTTGGTTGATCCCCACTTGGTCACCCAGCCCAGAGCCCTGAGTGCCACATCCAGGAGAAAAAGGGGTGGAATTATTTTTAAAAGCACCACTAAATGTAACCACTGGTGGGGTGACTTCAATTCCAACAAAAAGCATCTTTTAGCATGATCAGAAGTGGCTTTTTGCAAAGGAAAAGGTTTTCTGGTGAAGGGACAGTTCAGAGCTCTGCAGCAGGAGGAATGAACAAATAGATTTTAAACTTCCAGCACTGACACAAAAAATATCAATACCTTACATCACTTTGTTCAGCAAAGGCTGAATTCTGGAAGCTCTTCTTCCCAGGGGTAGAGGAATTACCAGGACTCAATATCTGGCTCAAGAAATGACCTGCCAGAGCCTGGCACCCAGAAATGATCCCCTGTCCATGAAACTCCACTCACCAGCCACTTCAGAGCCAGGAGAACTCGGATTAAAAATTAATCTCAGTTCCTAAAAGTCTCTTTTTAGAGGCAGATCCGTGTCCTTCCTTAGGATCCCATCCATGACATGACTCAAAAGTTGAGCCAGTTCTGCCCTCAAACAGAAAACAGTTTCTGGAGTTGCTGATTTGCCCGAATATTCGGCTTTGAGGCTCTAACTGTAACAAACTGCAACCGAACAGTTCCCTCCACACATTTTACTGATACAGGAAATCTCAGGGAATCCCCTGAAATTCTGTAACTCTGATTTTTAGCCCCAGTTTCACCACAGGGTCAATATGCCACTGCTTGAGAGCCAACCCCGGGTCAGCTGTTGGAAGGAGGAAGGCCGGAACACGCATCTCGGTGTCACGACCCAGCAAATCGCTAAAGAAGGACAAAATAAAAGGCATTTTGAGCAACTGAACACCGAGTTCTGCTTTTAAAGAAGAGAACTAGCTCGGGAACAGCTGCAGAAAGCAGAATTTACATCAGGCAAGAGGCTTTTCCATTCATCTGTGTGAGGAGAAGCAAAATCCCCACGCAGCACACGAACCCTTGGGATCACATCCTCCTCCTCAACTCCTCCTCGGGGTCTCCAGTGGATTTACCGAGAAGCAAAAAGCACAGGTGGGAAACTGTGACTCTAAAAGGAGCTGTTTTGCCGAGAGCTGAGGGACAAATAAGCTCAGTGGGCGCCTCTGAAGGCTCACACCACACAAAACCCAAGATTTTTGGCATATTTGGAAATAATTCTCCTCTTTCTGGCTCTTTTTTAAACCATCACTGCAGCAAAGCAACAAATAGGCATGAAGGTGAGATCTTTGTGGAGCCAGCACTTAGAGAGCTGAAACAACTTAAGGACAGAGGGGAAAAAGTGGGATTTATGGAGATTTTAGGTGACCTCGAGCTGCAGGGAGTGCAGCCTTTTCTCAGCCTTGGTGGGAGAAGTCAACCACTTCTCCCTTCTGCCTGAGGAGATGCCAGGAAATCACTGATTTACCGTGTAGAGTTCATTCAAGACCTTCATCAAGTCCTCCTGGAGCTGCAGTCCCACTTCCTTGCTCTGCAACAGAACAGAGAAATGAAAGTTAATTGGGGAAGACGCTGCAAAGGCAGAGGAAGTGAGCACGGAGCATCCACAAATAATTTAGGCCTAATTAAGCACCACTATTTGTGCTGGCAAATCCAATCAGTGCCCAGCCCAGAGCCACTCAGGGTCACATTGCACCACGAGTGTTAATAAACAGAAATATTAGAAGTGCTCAGTCAGAACAGCTTGATGGAACAGAGATGGAAATTTCCGGAGAATTCGAGATTTTCGATTTTCAAGCCTGAAAATGCACAGTTTTCCCTCTTTCACAGGATCAAGCAAGGCTGTGGATACAGCACAGCTTGGGGTGGAAGCTGAAGAGAGGCAGGAGAAGGAAACCACCACGTAACAAGAATGACTTGATTCAGTTTATAGGTTTTACTCACTCACTGCCCACCAGGGCAGCGCTTGCGTGTTCGAACCCTCACGTTACAAGTGTTCAGTATCTACTGGAGCAAGCAAATTTGATAAGTCCAAGATTATTTATGCCTACAGCGTTCAGGAAAAGAAACAGATAAAGAGGCAATGCAGCCAAACCCAGGCTTAAACCAACATTTCTGCCCAGGAAGTCAAGATAGTGCTAAGCCATGAGAAAAAAGACCAACAACACACTGACAAATTCAAAAGCCAAAAGAGAAAAATGATCTGATTTAAATTTAAATTATTTTTTTTTTACCCATAGTGTCCAGCTCAGCAGTGCTCAGAGTGTGTTTCTGAGATGAAAATTGCTTTATTAGAGACTTCTTTCACTGTTTTGGGGTGTCGTGGTTGAGACCAGCCTGGAATTGCTCTGCTGGCAGCACGATGGGATGCACAAGTCCCCAATGCCCAATCCTCTGGATTTTCCACATGTTCCAAGCCCATATTCCTCACCCTCCTCCCCAGGTGCTACAGGAAAAAAGAGCGTCTGACACAAACGCCGACAAAGGAAAGCTTTTCCTGAGGAGTCTCTAATCCAGAGAAAAGCAAAGAGCCCGTGAGTCCCGACCTCCGAGGGAGCTTGCAGGAACAAACCTGCGGGATTCCCACCCCTGGAAGCACAAGGAGCCGAGGCTGCTGCTCACCCCTGCAGCGATCTGCGCCGCCAGGGTTTCCTGGCTGCCTTTTCCTCCACGTGGAGATGATTAATGGAAGTGACTGCCTGGGTCTGGGTGAAATGCCCTGAGCACTGAACTTTTCACACAGAAGGAGCTTTCCAGCCACAGGCTCCCCGGTGCTGCTGGAACAGCCTGGCCTGGCCCCCATCTGCCTCTCACCCCGCTCTTTCCAGCCCATTTTGCTCATTTCTTGCACTAAAAAATTGCTCATTTGCCGCACAAACTGCTGAAGCATCAATTATGCGACAGAGATTAAAACGAATATTTTAATGGAGATTCGGGTTGAAGGGGAAAGAAGATGCCAAATTGTCAAAACACAAAACTCTTTGTGCTTCCAAACGAGCTCTCAAGAAAGGAGCTGCTGGATTGCTGGACTGGAAAAAACCCTTCCATTAAGATGAAGGTAAGACAGATCACAGGGGACACCGCCACAAGAGCTGTGCAATGAGCACTGCTAATGTAAAACTGTTCCCTGCACTGATTCCACCGAAAAAAAAAAGGTTTAGGAGAAAAAAAAGCTGAGCTGGCTGACCCTGATAAATGAAAATACATTGGAGGAAGCAGAAGGGTTTGCTTGGGAAAGTCAGAGGAAAATGGATTGGATGTCAGGAAAAAGTTGTTGCTCGAGTGCCGTGGAGGGAGGTGGAGGTGATGCAAGAAGAGAACTTCCCTGAGTTCCCATGGAATTCAGAGTGCAGATTAAAGGCTGCTGATCCCACTGCCATGCAGGCACGGGAGATTCCAGCATCGTGCCAGAAAGCGCCATGGAATTACGAATAAAATCCATGCCAGGGAAAGACAGCAACAGTCCTGGCAGTCGTGAATGTCTCCCAATACCAATTGCTACTGCAGCAGCAAATTCCACATTGTTCTGTATTTTCTCTATTATTCTGTGTGTTTTGCAGAGGCAGAACAGTTCATTTTGTAAACAATCTTCCAGGAAAAGGCAATAAATAAAAGATTTTCTGATCAGCTTTGCTGCGATCTACTCCTGGCTGCACCTGCAACCAAGTTTGTCTGTACCTCCCTTAACGTGAGGAAAGGCTTGTGCAACAAAATCTTAATTAATTGGCTCCACTAATGAGCTGGGTGTGTGTGTGGAGAGGGGGTGTCCCCACAAACTCTGTCTCCTCCTTATCTGATCAGGTTAAACCCTTCTCCTGTAGATCTGGGAGACGATCTGGGCGCAAGAGCATCCTCGGGAGGCGGCACAGGAGCTCCCTGCACACCTGAGAGACGTGAGGAGCAGGGCAGCTCCTCACCTGTGCTGGGCACTGCGAGGGCACAAAAACCTTTCCTTTCTCTGCAAACCTGGGAAAGCATCAGCAGCACCCAAGGAAGGCACGGCAGGAGCTGGCAGGGCGGACGGGCTGGGGGTGCAGGATTTCCCCGGCCCAGGAGGCCGCCGCGAGCGCGCGCGCAGGAACACACGCTCCTTTGTTACTCCGGGGTGTATCTGCACCATGTGCAGGGCTGGAGGTTCTGCCACCCCTGGCTGCAACATAAATTCCCAGCACGGGCCAGTGCCAGCTCCTCAACGGCCTCTTTGTTCCAGCCCTCCACCCCTCCGCCTCCCCTCTAATTTAATCAAGATGTTTTTGGGATCTACTGCGGGGCTCGCTCGGCTGTTCCGCATTCCACCAAACATTAACGACTTCAGCTTCAAAATATCTGGGGGGGGATAATAAAGAGGAGAGCTCGGGAACGCTGTCAACATTTTCTGCCCTGGATCTCCAGCCCCAGAACGTCCCCGTGAGCCCGACAGGAAGACGGGATGGCTTCAGAACAAACATTCCCTGGAGCTCCCGAGGTGCCTTCCCCATAAACTCAACAACAGCCAGGAAGGGCTCAAGCCATCGGAGGGTGAACGTGTGACACACCAAGATAAGAGATTTTTATCTCATTTGCTGCCTCAAGTTATGTCAGAGGGTGACAGCTGGAACCGGAACCCAAACCTGCTGATTCTGAAGCCGCCCTGGAACGGTATCAGGTCTCTGCATCTTTTTAAAAGTAATAATTAATATGCCTAGGTGGAGGACAAACATCAAATATTCCCTTGTTTTTTGAATCCCCAGTGGAGCGTGGGTAAGGATGGCAGGAGGGGAGCAGGGATGTAGCACAAAGGCACCAACTCTGCACCTCGGGGGGAGTTTTACTCACGGCATTTGCATACTTACAAATTGACACCGTGATGGAAAAATATTTTTACAAATGCCCAGCATTTCAACCATTACATTTCTTCCATGGGGCGGCTTTTGCGTGCGTGGGGTGCTTTAAGATTTGTCACATTCTGGTTCCAGTTGCAGCAAGAGACACAGTGCAGCTGTAAAGTAGGTCATGACAGACCCCTTCAGAGAATTAATAATTCCTCTTCCTTGATTACTGCAAGGCTTTTCACCAACTCATTGTGGATTTTCCATTTCACACCAAACACCCTGCAGTGCACCAGGAGATAAACTGGGGTTTTGTTCCACCGTCAAAGGTGCTAAACAGGAGGAGAATTTCAAATCCTCAGGTTGGTTTTCTGGATTCCAAACGGGGTTTTCTCCCCAATTAAGTGGATACAACAGGGAAAGGTCCCTGCTCCAGCAGCCCAGGGAGCCTCCCAGCTAAAACCAGAGCAGAAAATGTGTGTTTTAAACCCAGCAGGGCAGGCAGATGCTGAGCTGGTACCTGGCTCGGCTCGGAGGCACTGCCTGTCCTGAGGCCCCCCTGCTCACAGAATAAATCTGCCTTTCTGCCCATTAACATCTGCCAGTCACTTCACAATTTCTTTACGTAAAAATCTGTCAAACTGAAAATAATCAGTTTGTTCAGACACTGCTCAAAGTGACCGAGGTTTCCGCAGTCTGTTCTTCTAAAAAAGGTATTTTTTGTTTTTCCTTCAGTTTGAACACGATTATCAGGCTGCTTCTAGAAGAATCTCAAAGAGACAACACAGAAAGAGTGATTAAAGAGACCAAATTAAAGAGACTGCTGCTCAAAGGTCTATACATGTATAAATAATCCCAAGGGATCCCACTCAAAAGATACGTCTGGAGGCAAGAAAACCTGATAACCATGCAAGAAACAGGAAGGTTGTTCCAAGCAGAGAAATGAAGGGTCACATTAAACAGAGAGGGTGACAGGGAGATAGAGGGAAAAGGGGAAATCAAAGCAGGAACCAGCTCAAATAGAAGAATATTTTGGGGAAAAAATACATATATAAATCTAAAAACATACACAGATGTAGAAATAAATAAATAAAGGGGCCATGCTGAAGGAGGATAAGCAGGAGAAATCAAAGGAGATGAAGGAATGAAAAGGAGCAGACATCAAAGCAGGATGATCTTCCAGGAGAGGGAGAGGTGACCGGAATAGCAACGCCAGTGGCACCGGGGCTGGAAACTCCAACCCTGTACCAAAGCCAGCCCTAAATCATTAACTCTGCCCAAACACCAAAATATCACCTCCTCCCCAAGGTGTAACAATTTGTTACCAGGACGATTCCCCCCCCAGCTCCAGTTTTATTTGCTGGAAACGTGATTATTTCACCATTTATCTTCCTTTTCGTTCACTGCAGCGCAGAATTGCACTGACACCATCCCTCGGGGCAGACAAATCCCAGATTCCCACTGACAGCACCGGGATTCCTCTGCAGGAGGTGCAGCCAGTCCCTGATCAGCAGCAGCATCTCCCACCGACACCTCAAAGTGTTTCCTCAGGAGAAACCAAAACAAGGGCATGGAAAAGTTACAGTGCTCCAAGAACTCCTGCACCTCGGCTGAGAGTTTCCAATCCAAACCCACGTTTGGGGCAGACAGCTCAGACAGGGGAAGGCCCTGCAGGGAGAGGGACCCGGGGAAGCAAACAAACCCCAAAGGCAGGGGAAAAGGGGCTGCCACACAGTGCTCGTCCAGCAGCACACACAGCTGCTCTTATCAGCATCGATGGCTTTGGAGTGGCTGGCAGGCTCCCATCCATCCACCCACCCATCCACCCATCCATCCACCCCTCCATCCATCCATCCATCCATCCACCCCTCCATCCATCCCTCCATCCCTCCATCCCTCCATCCATCCCTCCATCCATCCATCCATCCACCCATCCACCCCTCACACAGCCAGGACCCTCCTCAGCGTCACAGCCTGGGGAGGGATCTGTGACAGGACCTGGAGCTCCTCGTCCCAGCACAGGGACACCGAGACACGGCCACAGACCAGGCCGGCTTCCCAGGCTGCTGGGAACCCCCCCCCTGCCAACACAAACCCTCTGAACGCCGGTGTGCAGTGCAGGCAGCCCTGCTGGGATGCTGGAATTCACCGATTTCGCACTGACAGGAACCCACCCACGCTCCACCATCGCTTTGCAGAGCCCGAGGGTCCACGAGCGACCGCGCGAGAATCCCACGCTGAGCGCTCACCACCTCAGCCTGAAGAGACAAACCCCACGTTCCCACCACTCCTGCTCATGTCCTGGATGCAGAAGGACCTGGTGTCCCCACCTCAGGCCCTGAGCTGCTGCGGCTCCCTCGGCTTTCCCCTCCTCACTGCCACACGGCCGCGTCTCCCTCCCAGCACAGCCCTTATCGCACGCGCCCAGCCCCTGCGCTGCCTCCAGCCGGGATCACAGCCACGCTCCGTCCTTTGAAAAGCTCTCCACGCGCTGAGAGATGCAGCAGCTCGGGAGTTCAGCCACAAAAGGGACCTCAAGTAGGTCCTTTTTTCCCCTGCCTGTCCTCCCATCTCACCCGCTCGATGCCAGCACGACACAAAACACTGCTTCGAGAAAAGCGGCCCGAGGAAAGGGTTTTGTGCCTCAGGATCTGCTCTGGACTGCCCTCAGCAGATGAGGATCTCTGTGTCGCCATCCTCTCCACGTTTCATGGCATTGTTTAAAACCCAGTGAGTACTTCCTAAATATACATTAGGAGACTGCCCATCGACACCCACAGAAAGGCAGCCTGGCTTTGCCAGCCCCTTGTCCCTGTTTTTAACCCAGCAAAAAGCTGGAAAAGGTCCCATTTACTTCAAGTTCAGAGATGCTCTGACAACTTCTGTGCTGCTTTCGGGATATTTCACAAACGTGCCACAGAGCGGGGGTTATAAATGGGTAACATTTCTTTAAATCCACGGACTGCAAAGCTGATTTGCAGCACTTTAATCACACACCTCATCTGTTTTCTAGCCTGCAGTGCCTTTTGTACCAATTCAAGCTGCTTCTTGCAGCTCAGGAAGGGAAGAGACTCAAGTGAAAAAGCACAAGTAGGTCTGTGTTAGCCAAATTTCTCTATCTATCAGCTGCTACCAGATAACAGAGGATGCAATTTTTGGTTTTAACCACCCAGCACAAGTGGAGTAGTAATCAAACACCTGACTTGGCCTTCAGCCAACCTGGTATTCCTGGCAAACAGCCAAACAAGTAGTTGGGATTTAGCAACAAATGCCCCTTTGTTTGCACAAATTAACGTGGAGTTTGCCCTTGGCCTGTGAGGAACAAACCAGAGATGTATTGTGCTGCTGATTGGTTATTTATTTGTTTTTACTCAAGTCCTGCTGCCCAAAATAAAGCATAAACACGGGTTTGCCCTGGTTTATAAAACGCAGTTGTCACTTCCAGCCGAACTGGGATAATATCAATTTCCAAGTACTGCTCTGCCAAGGCATTTTCCAGGCCACCTTCCACCAGCACAGCCCTTGTTGAAATTCAGCAGGGAGATTACTCCTCCTTTGGAGGGATTAGAGGAATTGAAGAGTAACTGCCATTCAATAATCCCGTGTAAGTATCTAATCAACCATAATGTAATTACCAGAAAGTTTTAAAAGGTCAAAAAGGCCTCAGTGTGACGTTACTTGAAAAGCAGAAGATTCCTCCTCTGCTCGGGCAATGACTCAAAAAAAAAAAAAAGGAAGTGTAAGAGAAACAGAATGTAAAAGTGGAAGATATTTTTCATACCCCATTAAAAGCTCAAGGAACAGGCAGGAGAGAGGGAACCAGCACAGAAATCACACCCAAAAAAGCCTCTGGAACAGGGCACAGGCACCCTGCTCTCCAGGTAACACACAGCAAGATGCTGCTCCTTCAAGTGCATCTCAACAGGAAACTTCACACACGATATCGAGCACTGTTCCTTCTCCAACAGCCCAAACAAACTGCCTTTATGGGCTTCCTTTAGCACTTAAACTTACTTAAACTGACAGAAAACACAAAATGTCTGAGCAATCCCTCCCTTCTCCAGGCCTTGCCAGAGCAAGAAATAACTCCCCAAGCTCAGGACACGTTGCAGGGGGTGGGAGAGGGGGCAGAGAAATGGCTTTTCAAAGTGGAGACTCGCAATGATTCCAGCACGTGAAGCAGCAGATGTTGCAGCTGCTGGCAGATCTCTGCAGGGACCAGGCATCACCACTGAACAGCACTTCCAGAGCATCCAGATCGTGTTTCTTTAACTGCAAGAACAGATTCCTAATAGGAAAACCCTCCCACACTGTCCCACCTCCCTTCCCAGGTGGAAATCAAGGGGACAAGGCAAACAAAAGAGACCTCAGCTGCGTTTTCTCCTTTTCCTAGATAAGGACAATACATCCTTTTATTATCTAACATAGCAGGAATTCTCCCTAATTTTTGTTTTAACAGTAATTTCTCCATGGCAGATAAAATTCTGTCTTTAGAGGGTTGTTCTTGACTAATGTTCAGAGTTGAAGAACTGGAGCGTTTCTGCTTCTTTAATCAAATTTTCAACCTCCATTCAAAACTGTGGAGCAGGCTAAGAGGAGAAACACACAGCCTTAATTTAGACCAGCAACTCTCCACTGGCCACACTGGGGAAAACAGCTGAAAAAAATCAAAGGTAAGTCAAGCCCAAAGAGGAAAAAATCCCCCGATAAATCGATCCACCAGGAGTAATAGCTGGGATTGTATTTTAGAAGAACCAAAGTAGAAGTTCTGTGCTGTAGCACTCAGTTACCTTCTTGAAGAGGCGTCCTGAGTCCTCGCTGACCTGGACAAAGCGTGGGATGATGTTGTTGAGATAGATGTCACTGAGGGTGGTGTGGTCCCTGCTCTCCCTCTTCACCTGGTTGAGCAGCAGGTTCCAGCAGTTCACTGGTGACAGCACGTTCTGATCCTTCCTGCAAGGACACAAAACAGCAACGACTGGGTAAGACTCTGCCATGGTTCTGGATCTGTAAATGCAGCCGTGGGGTGGGTGGGATGCTGAGGAGCAGAGGAGAATACAGAAAATACACCCTCAGTTACATCCCCCCACATTCCCATGAGCTTTTGTCCCCCAACAAACACAGCCTGCAAATGCAAGCAGCACTGTGCCAAATGCAGGCTTTAATTTTTCCCTTTGAATCCAGGATTTTGTGCATAAATCAGAGCCTGAGGCAGGGCGATGGCTCCGGTGTCTGACAAAAGGTTTCACAGTCCTGTCTCAAGCATTTGGGTCTCAACCACAATAAAAAAGATTTCAAGCACCCAGTGAGCTAAACAGCATCTGCATAGGGAACAAAATGCTGTGTCTCCTGTGCAAAGCCCATTACGTGGAGGCATCTCCCTCTATCTGTCCCCAGCCACAGACAGCAGCACTCCTAAAAGCAGCTTTATTTTCTCATCTTTGAACTTTCCCCACCTTCTTTTGCTCGGCTGATGCGCCCAGCAAACGAGCAGCACAAAGGGCAGCAGGGCAGAGGAGAGGAACCTCGGTTTATTTGGGTCAGCATTTCATTTACTGGCAGGAATAAGTTGTCTCTCAGGGCAGCATTTCAGCCCAGATGAAAGCTGGGATCTCACAGGGTGCTCCAGCAGCAGATCCAGGTGGAGCCTTTATGACATCATTTACTTCTCTCCAGCTCTGTTTATCATCCATTTACAGCACAATAATATTTATCTAGAAAAGAGTAAAACCTGTGGGGCAAAGCCAGAGCGCTCCCTGATTATTATACACGACTCTATCGGATTTCTTCCCTCCTAAAAGAAATGCAGTTTAATTTTCACTGAAAAGGGAATATTCTGCACTTGAAAGGACAGCAATCTCTGCTGCAAGAAACGTCTGACATTGGAAAAATGGGAAAACCAAGCCAGGGCAGAGCTTCATTACCCTTCTCGTGACACCAATGGTCGGATTTGTGCTGCAATATGGATAATTTTAGATAAAGGGTTTCAGAACAGCTGATCTTGATTTTTTTTTCTTAAATAAAAAAACTGGAAAGCTCAGGAATGACTGCAGCTTGTGATCCGGGACCGCTTCACCCGCTGGCTCAGTCTCTGCCCTCTAAAGCTGGCAGAGCTACGAGTGAAAATTACCCGGCTACCATGAAGAGTTTGGGAACGAAACGTCGGAACAAAACACCCTCAGACTCTCCACACCAGCTGACCTTGCTCCTGCCGTCCAAAACCCTGCCTCAAAACCCCTCAGAGCCCATTACTGCTCCAGCACCGCCGGGAGGAGCCGGGAGCCACCAGCACCGGGAGTTCTGGCTGCAAGAACCCCCGGGAAGGAGCGGGGAGCAGCAGGAATGCCCTCCCTGAGGAAGCTGCAGGAGTTAACCGGGCACAGCCCAGCTGTCCCGGCCACAACAGCCCCGGCTATTCCAAGGCAGCAAATAGCAGGAATTCCAGGAGCCCATGGAAAGGCCGGTGAGGGAAGTCGCTGGTGTCTGCTGGCGCCGGCCGGGTTGTTGACACGCTCCGTGTGGTTACACATGAAAGGCCATCCTGGCGGGGAAAAAACCATCCCAAACCCCACACGCTCCCAGTGCGCGGCCGGGATCGTCACCTTCGGGATGCCCAGCCCCGGGCAGCCACACACGGCCAGATTCTCATTTTAAATTCCTTTAATTTCTTGCTGTCTCTTGGTTTCAATAACCCCTTCAGTGCCCTGCTGAAATGGGCTCTTGCTTTTGTACAGACCCAGCATTTTCATGGCAAGGAAAGGAGGCAAAACCTCTCCTTAATTATTCGCTGGAGAGAGATGATTCGCAATTTTCCCAGCGAAAAGCAGATACTCAAGGCAGAAATGAAACAGAAAAGGAAAGATTTGCTTCAAACCTCCCAAGCACCCTTTAAAACTCCACACACATTAACTTTTAAAGCACCTCTGGAACTGCAGCTTCTCCTGGGGTGGGACATGGGCGCAGTTTTCCCAGCACGGAGCAGGAGTTCTACAGCTGCTCACAGCAGAAGCCCTTCAATCCTCACCACAGCAGATGGCAGGGAGCAAACTGGGACTCCCATTAACCATCCCAACTCCCAAAGGAGCTGGCAAAGGCACTCTGCTCCCAGTGCCATGTCACCACAGAGGAGGCATGGAAAAGGCAAGGGAAATATCATTCCGAGCGTTCTGCAGAGTGACAGAGTCCCCGTTCACCATGGAGAGGTAAAACTGATGAGATCACCCCAAAAACTTTAGGATGTGAGTATGAACTCGCCCCAAAGCGCTGGTGCCTTCACACTGACGACAACTTTTTGACTCAAACTTCCCCCGTGAGGAGGAAGAGGAAGAAGATCCAGGTTTATTTCAAGCACTGTTTCTCCTCGTGTAAAGATGGTGTGATGATAGTGAACGTGGAGAGTTTATTTAGGTTAGCCTAAATTACAGCAGATCACAGCAATCGGGGCTGGCTGGGAGCAGGAAGAGGAAGCTGAGCACAGATTTTTAGGGAACCACAAACGATGGAGCCCTGTGGTTTCTCGGGTGTTATCTTGATCGGGTCCTGTGCAACTTCCACTTCAAAGGTTTCAGCTGGGTTTCAGAAAGATCAGAAGGGAAGATTTGAGTCTCAAGTATCTGAAAAGTCTTAATTAAATTACTCATTCATAGGAGGGACTTGTAGACAACCCCAGATTTATCTGCTTTAAGGCAAGCAGGGGAGAGCGACAGACGCCAGCGACACCGAGTTGGGCAATGCAAGGAAACAGCAGAAAAGTTATCTTACAAAACAGCTTCAAATTAAAAAAAAAATAACCAATAACAAAATAAATAATAAATTAAATTTTAAAAATAATTTAAAACCACACCCACAAACCAGGAATAGGAACCCTGTGTTTGCCTAAGGAGCACAAGATGAAGGAATGAATCAGATGAGAATTAAATTACTGAAGAGAAAGGCCCTGTCCAACCTGGCCTTGGACACTTCCAGGGATGGGACAAGCCACAGCTTCTCTGGATAACCTGTGCCAGGCCCTCCCCATCCTCACAGGGCAAAGTTTATTCCCAGTATCTCACCTAAATTCCCTCTCAGTCTGAACCCATCAATCCTCGTCCTGTCACTCCAGTCCCTCTCTCACTGTCCACTGGAACAGAAAACTTCCCTGACCATCCTTGCTGTGAATGAGGCATTTAAAACAACACCTGAAGCCTCCTGTTCCACCTCCTGATCTCCCAAAATATTCAGATTTTTCCTAGATGTGTCCAACAGACTTTTCCAAAGCTGGTGCATCCCAGGACAGCCAACTCTGCAAACCCTCGGAGCTGGAGCCGGGCCAAGTGTCAGAGCAGGGATTTAATTGTTCCTCTAAATACTCTTTCAACCCTCTCTGAATTTTGTCCTCTGCAGTGTGCTCTGGCAGGAGAGGCTACAATCACACCAACGTGGTGCGAGACTGGCATCGCTGAGATGACGAAAAACAGCACAAAAATCCTCCCTGAGGTTTTACATCCATTTTTGCTGGTCACGGATCCCTGGCTCTCTGCATTCACGGAGGTCACTGAATCAATGAATGTTTAATGCTTACAAAAACCTTCCAAATGGGGTTATTTGACAGGCTCAGAATAAAATGTGCAGGACTCCGTTTCAGCAAAAAGAACCACGAAAATAGCCTATGACAATGTTTATTATTATTAATAATAATAATGTAAGTGAAGTCCACGTGACCCAAATGCTTTTGTCAATTCCTCCCTCACAACCTGTATCATCTCTGCTTCAAAGAAATCATTTTACTTTTAGGAAAATTAAAGCTGAACTTCTCTGCAAGCTGCTCATCCAAATCCACGTTTGATTTTCCCTGACACAGCTCTGTGTTAACTGCAAATTTTGAGAATTACAAGCATGGACATCCATGCTGCTCCCTGCCCTTCTCTTCCAAAAGATTCCAGTTATGAACATCTGTTGTTTACAAGTGCTCAGCCTGAAGGTTGCCAGACTTATTCTGCATCTTCTACTTCAAGGCAAAGGCTGCCAGAAAGCCATCTGAATTTCATGCTGGGATATCCTGGACATTCAGCTCTCCAGCTGACAATTGCTACTCAGGATCCTGCTTCCAAAGATTATCTTGATTTAAAATATGGCCTTAAAATAGCATTGTCTTTCCTTTTTTTTTTCCCCTTTTTTCTTTTTCCATTTTCTCCCTCAAAAGCAATCACTCAAGATTTGCCATGGTTTTCATATTGCTGACTGATGATTTGAATAGGCAAATGCCTCCAGGACAAAAATCACATGAAAAAGGAGAATTGAAGCTTGGGGTTGAAGGTCTCAGGGTCTCAGTGCAGTAGGACAGAGCCTTTTTTTGGGGCTGGAAGTCACACCCAGCTCTGCAGCCTGCAGGCACCCCAGACCCAAGAGCCACGTGTGAGATGGATGCTCTGATTTACACCTTAGGCACCAAACCTGGGGCCAGCAAGCTCCTGTAACAACCACAGTTGTAAGACTTGGGCTTTGAAAGGGTATTTACCAACAGAGGAATATATATAATATATACACCAAATATTGGGTATGGCTATGCCCTTTAATAGCCTGTTCCAACTGAAAAAATAAAAAAATAAAAAGAGAAGAGGCACAGTGAGGTCTAACAGCCACAGCAGAGCAGTTAAAGGCAAGTAAAACCTGGGCTGTATCCAACTGCCATCAACTCCTGTGTCACCCTGGCTAAATCAATCTGTTCCCCTTCTTCAGAGACATCAGAGGAGGGTAACACACACCTACCCCTGTAAATCATTCTGAGATGCTCCAGTGAAGCTTCAAACCGAGCTCTCTGTCGGGCACCCTCCCAGCCCAGCCCCAGCCAGGCACAGTTTGCTGCCCAGACCCAGCCAGCCCCATCTCAAAACCCACATGGAAAATTCTCCTGCAAGGAAAGGCTCCAAGAACTGGGTTTGTTGAGCCTGGAGAAGAGAAGCTTCGAGGTGACCTCACTGTGCCCTCCCAGTGCCTGAAGGAGCTGATGAGATACATGCAGATGATTTACAAGGGGCTGGAGTGACAGGAGAAGGGGAATGGCTTCAAATTGACAGAGGGCAGGTTTAGAAGGGATACTGGGAAGAAATTCTTTCCTGTCAGAAACGGGAACAGGGTGCCCAGGGAAGCTGTGGCTGCCCCGGGATCCCTGGAAGTGTCCAAGGCCAGGTTTGGAGCTATCTGGGACAGCAGAAGGTGTCCGGGATGAGATTTAAGGTCCCTTCCAACCCAAACCAGTCTGTGATCCTATGTAAACATGGCCACCTGATCAACTCTGAGACAGCCACATCTAAGGAAAATAAACCTCGTTAGGTTCTGAGAAGCCCCACTCCAGCCTGCACCTCCCACACCGCTCTTCCCTTGAAGCTCGCGCTCTTCCCAGGGACGGCTGCTGGAGGAGGCCCCACAATCCCATTTCAGGGGTCAGCCTGAAGCCTCCTGCCCTGGAGAGCGTTCCCTCCAAGGCACACAGTCGGAGCAAGGCGGCAATTCCATAATAGCTGCTGAGCAGGAAAGCACATGCAAATGACAGGGTGGCTGCCCGGCAGATTTCCTCCCGGCCCGCGTGTCAGGAGATCTAAAAACGGGATGTGCCACGGGGAGCAGGCAGGGAATGATACGGTACCTCCCGACATAATTGCCAGGTTCTGGGGAGAGCAGGCTATTATAGGGTATTTATAGGGTCAGAGGCAGGCAATTACAGAGCAGCACCCGCCTGGGCTCCTCTCCCAGACGTGTAATCCCAGCTCCCGAGGAGCAGGGAGCTGATGGCCGGCTTTGATCAAACGGGGGGGCTCCCAATGGGATTCCAGCTCCAGCATCTCCACAAGAGATGCCAGCCGAGATACTCCCCGTGATTCAGGCAGAGCAGCGTTGGGGACAGGTGATTATCACGGGAATTGCTTCCTGCTGGACCCCTGTGGCATCGTGACACTTCTCACTGGCACAGGCAGCACACAAATGGCCAAACAAGTGCTGCATGGACAGCCTGACCTGGGCCACTGCTGTGACCAGCACTGCCCACACACCCAGCAGCCTCAGACTCGGCGTTATTCTTCTCTCATTCCAACTCTTGACCAAATTAATTTGCGTATTTAGGACTCAGGCCTTGCAGGGATAACATATTCCAAGAGCAAGGCATTTTTCTGGTAGGAGCAATCTGCTGCTAAAGTAAGTGAAATCAGGAGTCCGAGCAGCACCAGCCCTCTCCCTGGTCAAAACCTCCACATTATAAATTCATTCTAAATCCCCAAACAGAAGGTAAGTTCCATGCAACTTTCTCAAGCTGAATACAAGACTATTTCTGATGGGATGTTTCATACTACGTAATATGAAGAAAATCACCTCAATTTTCACCAGAAATAACAACAAAATCAACTGAAAACACCGATCATGCTGCAGAGGAAAATCGTAATTCAAGACATCATCTCTTTAGTGCCATCTTAAAGGCACGTGCAGGACATGCACAGTTTATAGCTTTAACAACACTTTCACTCTAAGGGAAAAGAAGAAATCCTTCAGACTCTGACAGGTCTGTGGAGATGCAGAATAACTCTTCCCCAGTCTGTCAAACAGCTCTGCTCTGGAGCCAGGCTTTCCTGAGAATGCAGCACAACGTGTGCTCTAAATGAGGACTGAAGTGAATGACATCAAAGCTGTGCAGACAGGAAGCTAAAATGGTGCCTCCTTAATGGCTTCCACAAAAAGAGCTGCTGCTGGAAACGGGAAGCTGCTGTGTCCCCACATCCCTCCAAACACAGCAACAACACAACACAAACACAGGGAGAACGTCCCGACCCAAACAATGCGAAAAGTGACGCTGCACTTTGGGTGGGGGCAGGCCCAGATGGATCCTCTCAGCCCGAAATGTCCAAAGCAGAAATGATTCAGATCCCAAGGCTGCTGCTGCTCCGTGTTTTCCCCAGCTGCTGCCCTGACAACACAGCCCAACACGGCCGAGCGCTGCCCAGATGTGACCACGGCAGCGCCGTGCTGGGCTCACGTGGCCGTGCCACGCAGCCCCTTCCCCACCCACACACCCCCTCCTGCAGCCATTTCTCCCGGGAAAAGCACCTCAGAAGAACCAGAGGGATGTGAACCCATGAAAGCATGTTCCATCTGCGTCAGTCATCCCAGCTCAGGGAAGTGGGGAAGAACCAACATCCAGCCACAAGCCCAGCAGCATGGCCAGACCCACTTGTAAATGATGTTTCAAGCAGGAGAGTCAAGAGATTGTCGGCAAGGACACGTTCAGATTTTAATGGAGTCCCACCAACTCGGTATCCAGGGATTCCCCCACCCACAGTGGCTCAGCTCTCTCTGGAAGTGCTACTGGCCTTATTTCTCTGCTGTTTGAAGTGATAGTAGCAGAGCTGCAACACAACTCCCACGCAGAGCGTGTGTGGGATACTGAAAACGGAGAACTGACAGCGTGGAACAGATTGGGAACAGGTTTCCTTCAGAAAACCAAAGCCATTGACACTGAAGGAAATCCTGGCTTTGTCCATCAAATTTGGCGTACAGCTTTGCCCACTTCTCCCAGGAAAATGACTCCTTTTGCATATTCCGGTTCTTACATCCCATTATTCCCTATTAACAACACACGACCTGCCAGGAATTACTGACATGAAGTGAGCAGCCAGGCTACCCAGAAACAGGGAATGGCTTCTGTGTCCAACACAAACTTGGAGAACATTTGGCTCTGGAGTTCAGAGCAGTGCTGGTGCCTACATTCCCTGTAACAACTCTCTTTTCCATTCCTGTCCTTGCAATCAAATCTTCAGCAGGGAAAAAAGGGGCAGAAACAAAAGGCAAATACTCTACTTGAATTGCTGGTCTTTGGTGCTCCTAGTTTTAGCCAGGAATCTCTCAGCCAACTTCTCCAAATTCCTGGAGTAATCCATCTCAATCTCTGCCTTCTTGCGGAAGAAATCCTGCAAGTCCTGCAGTAACTGGACCCGAAGCTCACACTGCTGGTCAAGGCATTTCAGCTGCTCTACCAATTGGGCACGGATCTCTGCAACAAATAAAAGCACTGCAGATTAAACACAATCCCATCACAGAAAACACCATCACAATTCTCCAGCAAAACATCGTTAAAAGATATGTTCCCTCATTAGCGTCAGCCAGGCTCCCTTATGGTGATTAACTCTATCTGCAGGCAGAAAACCACTGGGGCTGCATTTTGGACGCACCAGCCGCAGGAAATCCACCCCAAACCCCGCAGTCTGGTGCACAGCGCAGCTTTGTTGCTGAAAAGTGCATCAGTTACAAGTGTCAAGTGCATTTTTGGCATGGGGAACGAGTGGTCACTGCCTAAAAATGTACTGAATCCCCGTCTGGAAAAAGGACTGAATGCTGCAATCCCCCACGTCAGGCCAGCAAATCACTTCAGGGAATTTCTATCAAATTCCTCTGCAAACTACTCCTGATGCAGAAACAAGACGTTGCACATTCTGGGGCACTCCCCAAAGGCACCAAATTCAGATTATTCGGTTTGTTCCCGAGTCTCCAGCTGTGCAGCTCATTATAAACCAAGCCATGAAAGAGATGAAGAAACCCCTCTGGAGAGCCAACACCAGAGCACTTCCCACTAGGGAACCATCTCCAGGAAGGCTCCTTTTCTTTTTAAAATATCTGCAAGTAACAGATCTCCATCTAAGGACCCCATAAAGCACACAGATATAGGTGTTAATATTATAATTAATTATTAATACACAATCATAATAATCACAGCAGAATTATTATTGTTAACACAATATTTTACAAACAGTTTTCAAGTGTTTTACAAACATGAAGGCTTCTCCCATTAGCCCCGTGCTCTCCTTCTCCCACCGATCCTGAATTTGAGCGACAGAATAGTAAAATGACTCACTCACGGTCAAACAGGGCAAGAAAACACAGCAGAAGTGTGTCAGTCCCGGGCTGAAAATGCAGAAATATTCAGTGATGCAGCCAGCACAGGCTATTTGGCTTTTACACAGGCAATAAACTCAACATGAAATCAATAAAATGTGCCCTTTCATCTAAAGGTCTTTGAGCAGTCCAGCTGTAGAGATTTGCCACGGCCTGACTGTGAGTGCTGCTCCCTCCAAAGGTTTTCCAATATGAGTTGTTCCAGGCTGAATCCAAAACCAGCAATAAAATTTCAGGTTTCCAGCAGTCACAGCTTTCCTCACACCTCCACGCTGCGACTGCAGGCGCCCACAACTCCATCACCACAAGGGAAGGCGGGCAGGGACCGTTTCCCAAATGCAGTTTTTTAAAAAAATCAACGACTTCACCGCTGATTCCTGAAACACGGAAAATCACAGAGTGCAGCTTGGCTCCTCTGTGAGTTTGTCCCTTTGCCCAGGAAAAAAAAAAAAAGAGCCATCTGGACCTCCATGGTTTCATTCCTGCCATGCACTCCCCGGATCAGTTGCCTCGGATCGTGCTCACATCTGCGGGAACAGTTTTAGGGAATCCGGGATTCGCCGCGAACAAAACCCCGCATCTTTATTTTAGGGACTCCAAAACCCAAACCACATGTATGAAAACACAGCTCCCAGTCAGGCTTGCCAAGAAGAAAAAAAACTTTCTAAAATCTGCACAAATGCGGGGTTTTCAAGCTTGAAGACGACCTCGATTAGCACTGAATTTGGTGGTTCCAAACTCCTCAGCCTGTGGTACCCAGGGGTGTTTGCTGCAAGGAGGAAATACAGGCAGCAAGGTTGTTGAAACAGAGGAGTCAGCACTGTAATGTGGGGGCAAAGCTGGTCAGGTTTATTTTTTTTTCCCCAGGAGAGAATCTTAAAAACCAGAGAACCTGTGTTTCTACATCGGGAAACACAGCTACAGGCAAGTACATCAACCTGACCTGTCCATGCACTTCTTCAACCAAAGCCACTCCAGCACCGCCGTTTCCCCGGGCTCAGCGATGCCCCAGCTCAGCGGGAAGAGTGTGGGATCACCCCGGGCAGGGCTCAGCACCCTCCAGGGCTGGCTGTAAGGGTGCTGAGGAGACAAATCCACGAGGAACCCGACCCTGGATGCGCAGGGAAGCACGAGCCACACCAGGTAAAATCTGCACGCAGCTTTGGAGACTCCTTTGCTTTTGGAGCTGCCTTTGTTGTTTGCTCCGTCCCAGCTGGTGTTTCAGGATCGGCAGGGCCTGGCAGGGCCACGGGGAAAGCTGGGATGCTCACACACATCAGGCCTGCCAGCACTTATGTAAAAATCTGCTGCTGCTGCTCGACATGTGCTGCGCACATTCAGCTCCAGCCCCAAACCCACTGCGGGATTTGCAAGGCTCTGCACGGGTGACGGGTTTAAGCAGGGAAATGCAAACCACACACCCCCATCCCACCTGAGGCTTTGCCATTAAGACTTCTTAAAGCAAAGGAGGTGATAACAGCACCAAAAATGGTCAGGAAGGTGATGCTTCCTTGCTGCCGTCACTCAGTTCTCCTGATCCTCAGCCTGACACTCACCTGCAGGTCTGACATCCAAAAAGGAACATCCTTCAACACAAGAAGGATTAGAAAGCTCTTCCTCCCTTTGTGTTTTCTCCTCCACCCTTTCCTCACCAAAAGGGACGTTGCCAACACAGAAACAACTCTGTGACCTTTTCAGAAGCTACTGGACAAAGGACACTAATTTTAGTAAGATGAGGACTCATTGAAAGGGATCTCAAAATACCTGAGCAGACCTGGTGTTTTCTGCTAAGCACATTAAGAAAGAGGATCAGGATCCGAATGCAAAAAAAATCTTGTTTGCGTTTTATGTTTTAATTTGTGCATTTAGGGATCGCTCATCTGCAATTTTTCAGAAGTCAGCAACCCTCTCAGCATGGGTGAGCAGCAGACACCACGTTTGAAAAGGGGATTGGGGTAGGGATGGCAAACACCACGATCTGCTCATGAAAGGTCACAGTATGACCACCCATCCTCCTCGGTGCCACAACGGAGGGATTTTTTATAAGGGCAACAACCCAGCAAAATTGGACACTCTCCATCATGTTCTCAACTGCAAACCCACCTTCTGGAGCGGCAGTAGAAGTACAAAGGACCACTTCCAAAAAACCAGCAGCTCTCAAAGACAAGAAGATCAGCAGAGCACGAGTGTTTTAATTAGAAAATCACAACGCAGCTCGAGCTCTCGAGGCGGGACACTTCGCACACAGCTCCCTCGCTGAACGGCAGCAAGAACCAGCAAAACTTCTCCTTCAGCGCGAAACGCGATATCAGCACTTTTCCTTTATAAATGCAGGCAGTGTTTTGGAGGGGAGCAGTGACAGCTGATCGGGCTCCCGCAGGGAACAATGAGCCATTCAGCCCCGGCTTATCGAGTCCGCGGCGCTGGGCCGGAGCGACGCAACCTTGCTCATCTTTCAAACACACACCCCGCAGTCCTCTGCCGCAAAATAAAATCAAGAATGCAGGAATTTCCTGAGGCTTACTGGGCTTTCCAGAGCATAAAGTGTCTGCTTGTTTTCCCACTGCTTACACAAGCAGAAGATATTTTTTTCGGCCCTGCTCCGAGCACATCCCCCGGCGGAGTCGGGGCCGTGCGTGCTCTAACCCGAGGGTCACCGAATTACACGGGACCTTTTCATGTCTCCAGCCACAACAACCACTCCAGTCCTGAATCCACTGCTTCTGCATCTTCTAATTTGCACAGGTTATTAGGTTAACAGCCACTTTAAACACCAAAAAACCCTTTCCCCCTCCTTCCCTTTAAACCCTGGCAATCCCACCCACTGTGATCATTGAAGACAAGGAACAACCTCCTGAAGACTCTGCTCCTGCTGCCAGTGCTTCAAGTGCCTGAAGGTGAATAAGCACACGTTGAATTCAAGGTCAAGATGCCTGGGGCAAAATTAGGATTAAACACCAGGTATTCTTATTGTAAGCCTTGCCCTGTATTGCTGAATTCTGTCTATTGTATTTCAAGCTCACGTGGCTGACAACTGCATAATGCAAACACCCTCAGTGGCCACAGAAAGTTTTCCATCCACTTAAAACAAACCATTTATTCGTTTCCATCACCAGATCACAAAGTCACCTGGGTCACCGAGGGACAGACCATTGTATAATCCTGGACAGTTGCGTAACTTGACTTTTACACATTCTGCAACCACCTTTTCAACATCCCCTGTAGCGCGCAGGAGGCAGGTCCAGTCTGTAACGAAGAGGGTGAGGAAGGATCTTCTGCCTTCTGTATTTTAGTCACATTTGCCACTCCCTGCCCAGAGAAGCTGTGGCTGCCCCATCCCTGGAAGTGTTCAAGGCCAGGTTGGATGGAGCTTGGAACAACCTGGAAAGTGCGCTTGCCCACGGCAGGGGGTGGAACGAGATGAGCTTTAAGGTCTCTTCCAACCCAAATCATTCCATGATCCTCAGCATCCTCAAACTACACCAAACACAGCAGGTTTCTGCAGAAGTCCCGACAACAATTTGTGTTTTCATCAAACAATTCCACCCGGAGCAGGGGGATAAACACAGCGACTGGGACTGCACCTTGCCCGTGTACAGCACACAACGTCCACCTCCTGAAAAAGAACTTCCCAAACATGACTTTTTAAGGCTTCAGCATCTTATAAAGCTGGAATATGGAACCAAATCTTCTGTACCAACTTGTTCACTCTCCCATAGGTCATGCAGTGACCTAAGAAAGGGCGACCTCAGACCCAGGAGCCCTCCTTGCCCGGTCACCTCATGCACTCTAAGCAACATATCCCTGCTCCAAGCAGGACCATATCCCTGCCCAGGAAGGGTTTCAGCTCTCCCCAAGGATGAGCTGGAGCTGCTCTAAGTGGATGGCAGCAGGGTGAATCACAGGCTGCCAGCACGGGGCACCAGGAGGAGGCACGAGCAGCCCCAGCCGCTGCCCAGTATCTCACCCATCTCCCTGCCATCCACGCTGCGGCTTTCCCAAGGAGTCCCCGCCCCTCTCCCCAGTGCCACCCTGCACAAAAAGATGACAAGCTTGGGAAAGGAGTGGGATGGCAGCAAAACAGAACCACCAAGCCCCGGCTCCCGCCCAGATGAAACAGCGACGCTCTCACCCACACGGATGCGCTGCTCCGGGCAGAGCCCAGCTCCGAGCCAGCCGTGCCCAGGGGTCCCGCAGCCGGGCCCTTCCCACGGCAATGCCACGGCGCACGGAAAGCAGGATCCAGCTGGCAACGGGAGGGTGGCAGCCAGCACTGGTGCGTGGCCCAGTTATCCCTGACTAAGATTGAACCCAGCCGAGGGAGCGCTAAACTGCACACCCAGCCTAACACAAGCTTATCTTTCAGGCTCCTCGCAGCACAGGAAAGGCAAGAGAGGCCATCTTGAATGAAATCTCCACTTCAGACAAAGCTGGAGCAGCAATTTTTGATCTTGTGCCTCATCCTTTTCTCAATCTCCACCGCCTGGAGGCTGCCATGCACTCGGGTGCTGAACATCAGAATGAGATGTGCAGGCATCCACCTTTGGAGACTCCATGGAAGTCAAATTAAAAATTACAGCTGGGTTTGAAGCCAACCCTCCATTCAGTTTCAGAAAGTTAAAACCATCCAACACTACAACTTGTGAGTGAAAGCAGGAACTGTTTAAATACACAAGTAACTTTCAGAGAATGCGCTGAATCACATATTTTGACATGCTCTTACCACATCACTAAATTATTCACATTTCTCCTGCCATCACATATGAGAGGCTGCACTCCAAGAGTGAAGGACTTGGTATTTCTGACTATTTTTATTGGTACATGATTACAAACAGGGCTGTGACTAATGACAGGCCCAGCCCAGCAACCCCAACGTGGCTGGGAGGTTTAATGACTTAGAAAAGCCTTTATATATTAACAGCAAGAATTGCAGGGAACGAGCTGTGCCACCAGCCAAAAGCTGTTGATCATCACAGCCTTAAAAATCTCCCTGGTAATCTAAAAGCTGGGCTTTGAAGTGAAAATGATATAAGAGGAGGAAATACAGCCTTTTGTTTAAGACCAGAGCCAGCAGGGAGATTCAGGTTCACAACCACTGTAAGCCCTGGAAAAGGTAAATATTCTTTCTACAGCCAGATATTCCATTTGAGAAATAATAGCAACGGGTAACACACACTGACAAGAATCCCTTTGTAGTTATAAATATATAAACAGAGCTGGAGGTGTTGGGAGCTGAAATTCTTTCCAGCAGAGATTGATGAAATCGTTTTGAGGTGCAAGACGAGTGCTTGGAAATTTGCATTAATGAAGTGAAAGAAGAGGACGCCAGACGTGCTTAAAAGCAAGAATTAAGGCTGGTCTCCGTCTCAGGGAAGAACATTCAGCTTTTATTTCCTTGCCTACTCCCTAATTTATGTGCATCAGGAATTCCTTGGGGCTCCCAGCTTTTCCAGGCACCACACAAGTGCCGCTTGCAGGAGCGTGGCAGCCGCTGCCTCTGCCGTGGGTGATGCCTCAGCACAGCCAGGACCTGGAAAATCTGTACCTTCAAAAGAATCCCACCGGCCACAGCAGCCTGGACATTGGTTTTCCACATCCACACGCAAAAAACCCCAACCCCATCATCTGATATTCCCAGACTGCAAACTGATGTGAGGCTTCAGACCTGCAAAGCTTCTAAGCAAATGCTCAGAATCCCGCAATTAAACATGTTGACAAAGTTGCCAAGGTATTTAATCCATGCAGCATTCAAATTAAATATTTAAATATTTTTTTTCTGTCTAATGAAGGTCCCTTTTGCTATCATCAAAACACAGCCCATGCTGTTGACTTTTGGGGAGGATGTTTAAAACCAGAATCCAGATTAAATTCCCCTGGGCAGGGATTCATGGCCCTAATTCCGACAGCAGAACGTGAGCAACTCCTCAAAACAATCCTGATAAGGGTAACGTGTTTGAGTACATCAGGTAATAACACTCTATTTTCAGCTTCTACAACTGTTTACTCAAAAGAAATAAAAGTTTATCAATACGTTTCAAATACCCACGTGCAAACAGCAGGAACACTGCAGCTCCTCCTCTCCAGGAAGTTTCACAGCTATTTTAGGATTGCCTGTACTCAGTTAAAGGTTTTCCCCCAAACTGACACCAAGCCAAAATAAAAAAAAACCTCAGGCAAAGCTTTGCTTACGCTTTCCCACTTTCTGGATGCTGGAAAAAACACCATGAGCAAGTAGTAAAACTACATTTTATCACTGTTTTGCAGCATGGAATTACAGAATAAGCAATTTAAGAGTAATTCTGACACATGGACTATTGTTGCAATCAAAGACAACACACACACATCCCCCCCCCCCAGTTCCTATTTTCAAGATTCAGAGAACAATTTGAACTAAAAATCCTCTTTGGAGCCTCCTGTAATGAGCACCCCAAGCGTTGTGTGCCCCTGGAAGGCAGGAACTGCTTTGGGAATTATGTTCTCCAAACAACTTTTTAATAGTTATTTCAATGGTTTCCTCTCCTGCAGGGTGACAAAGCCAACACTGCAGAGATGGTGAATATTTTTAATATAAAGGGTTTTTTCTTTCCCTGCTTTAGTTCCCTTTCTGCTTCCGGCCCAGGGCAAACCAAGTCTCCCCGCAGCACCAAACTCAGGTATTTGCCATCACACTCCCCTACTGCTCACCCAAAACTTTCTCTCAGAAAGAGGAGATT